>CACRXK020001745.1:0-11095 GCA_902702795.2 Paramuricea clavata
TCAACTGTATGGACCCGACAGGTCAGACGATCTTTCACGAGGTGGCGAGATCTTGGAACACGGATGTAGCAAAGTTTCTACTGGAGAACGGTAATCATATGACCATTATTCATCAGCACCACCATCATCCTCACAAGCACCATCATCATCACTATCATCATTACCACTCCATTATCATGATCACCACCAACACCATTATCTTCACAATCACCATCATTACCACTACCACCATCATGATCACTATCACCATCATACCATCATCATCACTATCATCTTCACCACTGTAGTCACCATCATGATCACCACCATCATCTATCAACATCACTAACATCATCATCACTATTCTCATTCTAGTGGAGCTTGATATATGGAGTATATGGGGACGGTAAACAAAACTTCAAAGTATTTTGTATTAAACAGGTGCCAATATAAATCATCAAGATGAGTTTGGTCGTTCTCCTCTCCACGTTGCCGCAGCAGTCGACTACACAAGTATGGTGGAATTTATCATCCAAAATGGCGGAGATATTGACATCAAGACAAAAGAAGAAGAACAAACTGCCATACATTACGCCGCGAAAAGTGACGCCGTCAACTCTATTCAGATGTTGCTAGGTTACGGAGCCAATATTGATTCTCGCGACTGCAGAAATCGGACACCGTTACAAGTATAAAATCTCTCCTATCTATATCCTTATTTTGATTGTTCATCTCAGGACTAGATAAAGTTTTGATCAAGTTCTAGGACTGGATCACTGGATATGGTTTTGATAAAGTCCACAGATTGGACAAAGCTTTGATCATGTCTGAACTCCTAGGCTTGGATAAAGTTTTTATTAAGTCCTAGAACTGGATTTCAGTTTCGATCAAGTTGTAAAAACACCCCGGATAAAATTCCAAAACCAAATATTGTTGTCTCTAAGTTAGGCAGGAATTTTAACCAGAGAGCTTGATAAAGTTCTGATCAAGTTGTAGGACTCTATGAAGTTTTATGAAGTTTTATGAAGTTTTATGAAGTCCCTAACCAAATTCTGTTGGTGTATAAAGTTTTGATCAACGCCTAGTCTAAGAGTGGATCTTTTTTTATGTATAACATTCATGAACTTTATGTCACCTTAGATCGCCGCAGAAGTGAACAGTTTCAAAGCTGCCAAACTTTTGGTGACTGAAGGAGCGCCTGCTGGCGTGTATGACAACCTGGGGAACTCTGCATTATCACTCCTCATTGAAAAGATTCCTGAAGTGGCGCTTATAGCACTGGACCAACTTCGCACAACAGACTACATCAACAGACGAGAGTTTTACTTTCTCAACTACCTCGAAGGCGCGAAACTGAAGGAAGAATTGCAGGAAACACCAGCACGCTCCCCCATGGAAATAGCCGTCCAGAATAAAAGGTAAACTGTAAAATATAAATTTTTCCTAGAAACTTCTGTCTACAAAACCCATCAAGATAAATAAATACTGCTTATCTCGTCCAGACCCATAGATACTTAGATGAAAATTTCGAGGTATAAATTTTTTACATTTATTTAGACATAAGATTTAGACATACTAAGGTGATTCCATTATCGGAAACGCACAGCTGTAGGTTCGATTTCAGCAGGGGGGCCTATCTTCCAGTCGTATTTTCATGTTATTTATCCAAACACAGAACGCGTTATTTTGATGTGCATGCAGTTAACAATACAATCTGGGTTATTTAGCTATCTTTTTATACTGAAAGGTTTGATATCGTCATGCATCCAGTCATGAGAAGACTTATTGCGGTCAAATGGAATATTTATGGCAAGAAAGGTGCCATCTTAGATGTTGTTTTAAATCTGATCTATACACTACTGTGGACTGTCGAAGGTGTGACATTGCCGAAATATGGACATGAATTATATCTGCCAGTGGGAAATAATATCGGGAGAATAACTATTAGTAGTTTGATTATCTTGTTCACCTTGGCTGAGATTAAAAGACAAGTCCTACGTGAGTTAATACAAGTAGTGTTGTTCTTGTTGGAGCAGTTGTTGAGAGTCGCCAAAAACTTCCAGTTGCAGTATCACTGTCAAATCTGTCATCATCATCACCACCATTACCACCATCGTCAAGCCATTTGCACCATTCTTTCCATCATCACATTTACCACCATCGTGATTACCATCATCACCACCATCATCATCTTCACAGCCACCATCATTATCACTATGATCATCACGATCATCATCATCACTATTCTCATCATCACGATCATCTTCATCATCACTATCATCATCATTATCACTATCATCATCAACACCATTATCATCCCTATTCTCATCATCACGATCGTCTTCATCATCACTATCATCATCATCACTATTCTCATCATCACGATTTTCTTAATCATCACTATCATCATCACTATTCTTACCATCACGATCATCTTCATCATCACTATCATCTTGGTCACCACTATCATCATCACTTTTATCATCATCACTTTTATCATCATCACTATTCTCATCATCACGATAATCTTCATCATTACTATCATCATTATTATCTTCACCACTATTATCGATCTTCATCACTCATCTTCTTCATTATATTATCATCACTATTCTCATCATCACTAAATCATCATCACTATTCTCATCATCACGATTCTCATCATCACGATAATTTTAATCATTATATCTATCATTATCATCATTATCATCTTCATCACTATTATCATCATTCTCATCATCACGATAATTTTAATCACCATTAACATCATCATATCTATCATTATCATCACTATCATCTTCATCACTATTATCATCATTCTCATCATCACGATCATCTTCATCATCACTATTATCTTCATCATCACTATTATCTTCATCACCACTACCATTACCACCATCATCACCATCATGACGACCTTCATAAGCACTACCATCACCATAATCACCATCATGACGAGCATCATCATAAGCACTACCACCACCATAATCACCATCATCTTTACCACCATCTTTACCATCATCATCCTCACCACCGTAACATGGTCACCTCAGATTTTTGCATTACCCAAGACATAGAAAATCAATTTTATTGCATTTCAAGTTCTAAACTTCACCATTCTATTACCAATGCTCACACCATCAGAACTAGTCTCATCCTGGCCAAACCCATCCATATACCTTTTAGAAACGATCAAGGCAAGACAAGAATTAGTAAAATGGCGCGATTGGCGAGCAGAACAACTACAACAAGACAAACAATATTGCCATCCAAGATGGCCACAGGAAAGCAAACTACTAGACTCGGAAATTCAAGCTGTCAAAGGTAAAAGGCTGTTAATTTTTGTTGTCAACTGAGAGTTGAGTTGGAGTCGAAGGCTTTCTAGGTGGCCGCCATACAGAAGGCTTTAGTAGTTGGAAATTTTGAGTGGAATTTTTGTACGTAGGGAGACAGTTGTTGAGCTCTAACCAACTGAGCTACAGGGAGACAGTTGTCGAGCTCTAACCAACTGAGCTACAGGGAGACAGTTGTTGAGCTCTAACCAACTGAGCTACAGAGAGACAGTTGTTGAGCTCTAACCAACTGAGCTACAGAGAGACAGTTGTTGAGCTTTAACCAACTGAGCTACAGAGAGACAGTTGTTGAGCTCTAACCAACTGAGCTACAGAGGTCAGTTGTCGAGCTCTAACCAACTGAGCTACAGAGAGACAGTAATTGTCGAGCTCTAACCAACTGAGCTACAGAGAGACAGTTGTCCGAGCTCTAACCAACTGCGCTACAGAGAGACAGTTGTCGAGCTCTAACCAACTGAGCTACAGAGAGACAGTGTCGAGTTCTAATCAACTGAGCTACAGAGAGACAGTTGTCGAGCTCTAATCAACTGAGCTACAGAGAGACAGTTGTCGAGCTCTAATCAACTGAGCTACAGAGAGACAGCTGTCGAGCTCTAACCAACTGAGCTACAGAGAGACAGTTGTCCGAGCTCTAACCAACTGAGCTACAGCGAGACAGTTGTCCGAGCTCTAACCACCAGTTCATATATATACTAAGGTTATGTCGATGTAAGATGTGTCAGGATTTTGGGCATCTCACTCAGCAGAACACGGTTAATTAAGGCGGAAGGGTTAGTCTTTGTGAGGGAGGAATGCCGGAGGATCCGCAAAAAATCTCTCGAAGCACACGAGAGGACCAACTGTAATCTCTACTTAATTACACGAGTTTTCAAGCTAGCAAACACTTTTTAAAGCAGAGTAGTCACCCAAGAAATAACAGTATTACGCCACCCTCGACTTTTAGTAGCAGGCTTCAATCAGTGGTGGGTTATAGGCGGCGTGGTAAGTGGTAACTATATCTAGCACCCTTCATCTTGTCTTTTTCTCAGGTCTTCGTCTTGCCTCCATGACTGACAACTGGGTTTATTTCGATTGGATTTGTTTATTTTTCATTCTGTTATCCATTGCCACAAGTACGTTGTTCTTTGAAAAGGATACCGAATTGTGGAAGAGAATAAATAACCACACAACGATTGTGATGCTGTTGATTTCTTGGCTCAGAATGTTTAAGTACGCGAGGCCGTTCGAAAATGCCGGTATGTATTATTCAATTTCCACAGAGGTTTTGATGCCATGGATTTGGCTCCATATTTCTCTCATTTCCTTGCTACACACGTAAAAAATTACTTAGTTTTTATTTTATATTTTACTTTTTGTTTGCTTTCACTTTTTGTTTTTTTTTTCTTTTCTTTTTATTTTCACTTATGTTTTTATTTTATGTTTCACTTGTTGTTTCGATCAGGTCCGTTTGTGGTGATCTTCAGTAACGTCGTGGGAGACATTTTGAAATGGTTTGTTTTGAACGGGATCATAATTATTCCCTTCGCTTGCGCATTCTGGATCGAATTTGGATTTAATTCCACGACCCCGGCAGAAGGCTACACCGACGTATCGTCCCTGCTATATAACATCTTTCAAATGATGATTGTCGGAGACTACGGCTATAGCGAACTGCAGACAGCTAATGAAACGATGGCGCGCATATTATGCGGAAGTTTCATTCTTGTCGCGGGCATTATCACACTAAACCTGCTGATCGCACTCGTAACGAACACGTTCCAAATTCACTACGACAACGCGGTTGCGAACGCGGTTATGCAACGCGCGAGCACGATTTTGTTGCTTCAATCACGAATGGGACCAAAGAAATGCAAACAATATTACGAGTTCATCAAAACCAACGCAAGTCCGCAAATTGTTCAAGCGAAATACGGTGGACTCATGACGGCATCCCCCGAAGATAGAGCGACGATCGAACGAGTGTACGACGACGTACGGCAGATTAAAAACGTTCTAGCTGAACGGTTTGGACGACGTTACGGAAAGGGAAATAAATCTGATCTGGAAAATGTCCGCGAAGATTTGGAGAAGGTTAGGAGGTCCGGGAAGGAAATGGCGAAGGATATTAAGTTGATATTGTATGGTATTGGGGGACAGCGTGTTTCGACGTTGTATACGGACGATGGGAGAGATCTGTATCAGATGAGCAGTGCGGACGTCCTCAGCGGGAAAAAAGATGATAATGACAACGTCGAAGAAACGAATAAAGACAGTAACAATAACGACAACAACAACAACAACAACAACGACAACAACAACAACAACAACAACAACAACAACAGCAAGAACAACAACAACAATAACGACAATAGCAACAACAGCAGCAATAACTTACTCACACCTACCCAACCAAGAAAAAGCAGGAAGCGAAATCGGTCCCGAAGATCAAAGAAACCTGATACTAGTACTTCTGAGGCATCCGACTCTGATGACGCAAGCACAACCGGCCTTCCTGGAACACATTTAACGTGGCCAAAAGCGCGTGATTATCAGGAGGCGATTGGCCGGCCAAGAAAAAAGAAAGAAAACAGCGAACTCAAACGTGGTGGAGGAGAGAATTGGCATAAAGGTAAATTGGGATTTTCATGTAGTCCCAGCGTTGTTTCGATTTAAGAATGACGATAATTACTTCACAAATCTCTTCTGGACTCAAAGCCTCACTCCCACGAGTCGTTAGCGAATTGCCTTTCGTCTTCATTATAGTGGGATGAAGCTCCAGAGGCCGGTTGCTCAAAAGCTGGGTAGCTTAATTCTAGGTTACCGCAAATTTCAAAGCAATCTTCATAACATGTACACTGTTAAGGGGCCGATTACATGGGCGAGTTGTCCAGGCTAAGCGAGTTGACTCGCTTTGCCGAGTTGACCCGCTTCCTATATGTATTGTCTATTATTTTGACATTTCGATTACATGCAAAGCGAGTTGTCCCGCCTTGCCGGGACCGCGGCTGTAGCTTGCCGAGTCAACTCGCTTAGCCGGGACAGAAATTGCCCACACATCCCATGTAATCGCTTTTTGCCGAGTTGGCTCGGCAAAGCGGGCTGAAAACCACACTTATACATGTTTTAATTTCGATTATATGTACAAATATAAGTTAAAAAAACTTCAAATAACATCAAAATGATATTAATGAACGTTTTCAAGGTTTAGATAGGAAGCGACACAATTTTGTTAGAATACAAACAGTATAAGCCTGTTGAGATCAGCGCTAAGTATAAATACCTCAACCAACAACATTCAGTGGGTAAAGTAGTCCTCAAATACAACAAATACACAATTTTTAATCGATTTCTAACAGCAAGTATTAAATTGTTAAGCGTTACAAATCTTAATGAGCTACTTCAGCACGGCTAGCCGGGTTAACGCGGTGCATGTAATCGCATTTCAAAAGTCAACTCGCTTAGCCGGGACAACTCGGCAAAGCGGGACAACTCGGCTCATGTAATCAGCCCCTAAGAAACCTGAAGATAGTTTTCCAAAATTCATGTTTGGATCAATAGAAGTTTTATTTTCCAAAGTCCTGAAATAAACAGATGTGCAAATGTAGTAATGTACCCAAATTAAAACAGGGGGTATATCAGGGCGGGTACGACGGCATAGAAGGACGGGGACGGAAGCTGCTTGCACTTGGGCCATAACTTTCGCGAACGAAGCAAAAACCGATGCGATTACAATGTAAGCATAGCCTAAGTGTAATCCTGATGTAATTATCGGAAGAGTGTTTGATTTGTTTGAACTGGGTTTTACTTTTTAGGCGAGTATAATCAACTGTCACCGTACGAATATTATGGAGAGCCACGTTTCCAATATTTTCCACCAATGTCAGAAAATAGATACATCGAACCACAATACGGACGCCATCAAACTCCAGTAGATATGTACCCTTACGATCACAACAGCAGTGTTCCCCCAATGTATCAAACCACACCACCCACTCCTTACTTCCCCAATATGTCCTTCCCGAGGCGAAACCAGCGAGGAAGGCTTAGCTCACAACCTCCACAGCCTTCAGCCAGTGTCTTTGAATCACCACCCGGAATTCAGGCAAGACGTTACACCCATGGATATTTGGGCCAGCTAAACGAGTACAATGACCGGCATAGTCGTAGGAGGTTGTCTCAGCCCCAAGAATATGGGACCCAACCTGATGAATTCAATGACTGGTTACGAGGAAGGCTCAGCCCGCAACCTACACAGCCTCCAGCCAGGGTCGTTCAATCACCACCCGGAATTCAGGCAAGGCGTGACAGCCAAGATTATTTTACCCAAGAAAATTTAAGCCAGCCAGCTGAAGTCAGTGGCCAGCATGGATACAGGAGGTTGTCTAGGGCAAATGTGGGTCAACATGAAGTACAACGAAGTGATCAGGGTTTTCAGTACTCGGACCCAGACTTCCACCAAGTAACTGAGCGAAAGCAAGGTGGCCGCGTAATGTCGGGATCTGAGGTATTATGAAGTGAACCCAATGAAGTGAACTGAATAATATATCACAAACTCATTAATAATTCATGAGTAAATGGACGACTTACGCTTTAGAAAAATTTTTAATCTGGGAATAACAAAGGATATTTTCTGAAAGAAGTTATCAAAATTAGAAAAACTGCAAAGTTTAGTTGCGAAATGTTGTAAAGTACGGAAAATATAGCCCTGCGAAGTTGGCAAATTTGTATATATTTCTATTACGTGCGGAAATTGGTAACTAATTTAGTTACCAATTCACTCACGTAATACAAAAGTATACAAATTTGCCAACTTTGAAGGGTTATATTTTCCGTATTTTACAACATTTCGCAGCCAAACTTTATATAATATTACTAATTCCAAGACGCTCTTTCCAGCTGTGGTGATAGATTTCGTTGTTCTTACTTAGATTAAAATTTAGTCTAAAGCGCAAGTCGTCCATTAGCCAAACATATTCTTTTATTTTGCGCACATGATAATACTGGATACCTGATGAAGTACATTGATCCAGTCCTAGGACTGGATCAAAATGAATTCAGTCTTTGGACTGGATCAAAATGAATTAAATAGTGATTTATTCGCATGAGATGTCATTTCAAATCCTCCAATTCGGACTGGCCTAGATTTCAAGTCCTCGCATTTTGATCCAGTTGCGCGAACGTGAAATCTAGTCCAGTTCTCATAGTCGGGTTTAAAATATTACATAACTGTAAGACTTGCAATGGAACGTTTTAGGTCAGGAGCTCTGGTGGTGAGGTAGCGGAAAAGCAAGGCGAAGGAGAAATATCGAATCAAAAACAACACGAATCCCTATCCAGAGAGATGCCAGAGGTTACTACAACTGGGGAAGACGGAATGCGAAGTCGCCGAAGTGAGAATGAAGATACGAAATTCTAACTGTTTACACGAATTATTGTTCACACAAATTAACTGTTTAGTGTTTACACGAATTATTATTTTATTGTTCTTATTTTTATTGTTGTTGCTGCTGTTGTTCTTATTTTTATTGTTTTCACGAAATGATTACCCAAAGAAAATTTCCCTCTACAAAATCGTTCAATGGTGTATATTTCCACCCGTTGCGCACGTTGTAACCAATAATCGATTATTATTTCAATTAAAAAAAAGGCCACCAACTTTAGGGTTAGGGGTTAGGGGTTAGAGGTTAGAGGTTGGGATTAGGGGTTAGGGGTTAGAGGGTGAGGGTTAGGGTTATTGTAATAGACCCTTTCAAGGTTAACGACGCCATAATGAAACACAATAGTGCAAGGGGTGCAAACACGATGGTGAAAACAATAGGTTCAAGATGGCGTTCTTAACCTTGAAAGGCCCTATTGTAGAGCCATTACAACGCAATACTTTATTGCATACAATGGCTTTACAACTACAATAGATTATTGCTTACAACGTGCGGAACGGCTGATATTTGGGGCGTGTTTTCCTACGACATGGACGCCGTATCGTTGTCTTATAAATCTCAAGGCGAACGATTCCAATCCAGTTTTAACAATGATAAAAATAAGAATTGTAGCATCTTGGGAATTGTGCAAAATATATTGATATAAATTATTTTAATACATAATCATAGTTAAGATAGATTTAGTACATACTGTAATCATAGCGATGTTAGATTCGCGAGAAGACGTTTGATTGACAGATTGTAGTTTTTCTAAGGTTGGTTGTAGTTTTGAGGGAATATAATTACGTAGAAAATTTATATCATCCTTTACCTTGTGAGGTTATTGCGAACGACGGCTGTGGTTTCACTTGCAATCCGCATTCGCGATAAGCCGCATTAATACATTGAATTAAACTTTAGTAAAGGCAATATGACAGCAGGTAATTTTTGCTACAATTTGCAACGCAATCTCGGACGTAGAGAGTGATCATCAGTATATCGGTGGACATGGATTTTTCTATACGAAATGTTGCCGAATTTCGGGCAAAATTCGCTGGATGTTCCCAATAAGCATATTTCTGTCACCTAAAATCGTTTTATTCCCCCTCTTGCAACATTTGTCGCAATTTAAGCACGTTCCTTTTCTTGAGATTCCGCCAGTTAAATTCTGGTCAGAAATACGAGACTTCATCTCGTATGAAGTGAGTTCTTCTTCGACCAGTTCAATTTTTGCGCAAACGTTTTGATATCTAGCATTTGTTATGTACTTGAACTTTGGATCCTCGCGCGTGAACGTCCGCCCGTCAAACCAACTGTTTACGTATTTCGCTTGAGCTTCTGAAAGACCCGACTCTTGTTTCGACATGTTTCTCTCTTGGTCCACTGATTTCTGCAGAAATATTTCTAAACTTTTGTTTTACTTCTTTTCAAATATCTGACGCACTTTATATTAATTACTTTGCGTCACAATGCTATGTGCAATTGCGCAACCGCATCAGCGAAAAAACGAGTCGCTCTATCCAGTTCCTTTATCAGATCAGCTAGTGCGCTAGAACATAGTACGTACGAAATTTTTTCTTCGTTTTCAGAATTTGTTGTCAAACCGACCAATCGTGTACCTTGCAGGCAACCAATCAAAGCAAAGGAGATTTCACTCCAGTTCCTATAGAGCTCATCTCTTGTTGAATACAACCACTGACCGTATTTATTACTGGCTCCAGTTCATTCAAGATGGCGACAAATTTGAAGGCAATAATGTTCTGTGAATTTCATCCGATTGCAGGACCAAAAATTGCCTACCAGGTAAAATATAGTATAAATATAGTGACTTTAGATTATGAACTAGCATTTTATTTCTATTTTTAAGAAAGTGCACGGTTTACTTGGCCAGGAACCGCACCATAAATAATGACATATTTCAATTTGTGACATCACATGATACCATGTATGTTGTTGATTTTAGGTTCCTGAAGATTTTATTTCCAAGGAATCGTTTGATTGTGTTGCAGTGTACATTATTACGAAGCCTGAGCTGCAGAGCATGCTTATTACTGTGTAAGATTTAATATTAAATATGTTGTACAGCACTTTATAACAAAATATGGCCTGTGGCCACTATATTTGTTACCGTCCCTCATGGCCTCATCCCTTGCTTGCATGCCTTGCCAGGCAGCTGTCTCAATGCTCATTGTTGCCATTTTCGACCATTATAATACAAAAAGACAGAACTTTTACAAACCAAATATTTTCCAAAGTACCACATTAAGAACCTGAAATCTTGCCAGCATGCTGGTTGTCCACTAATAGAAATAGCTTTGCTGCGATTCAATCCATCGACTTGTGGGGGGGGGGGGGGGAATAGGTTTT
>CACRXK020001745.1:11115-50366 GCA_902702795.2 Paramuricea clavata
CGGATCGTCGGATTTCACAGAAAAAATTGTTCAGATTTTGGATCTGGCGAATATTTTACACAGATTTGCAGATCTTATTAATACAAGCGGATTGCGGATTTATCTAATATTTTGGCTCGGATTGTGGATTTAGCTTGCAATTTAGTTCGGATCCTGGATTATTTTACACAGATTTGCGGATCTTATTAATACAAGCGGATTTATCTAATATTTTGGCTCGGATTGTGGATTTAGCTTGCAATTTAGTTCGGATCCTGGATTGTGACTTCATAGTAGAGCTTTTAGCGGATTCAAATTTAGACAAGACCATTGTCGGATCGCAGATTTTGCTTCAAATTTGGGCGGATCGGCGGATTTGTATACCCCTATTCACCCCCTGTGGGGTTGTTCCATATGCACAGGGCCGCCAAGAGAATTTGCGGGGCCCGGGGCAAATCTTCTCTGGGAGCTCCATGACATCATTATTTTTAAGCTAGACCTAAGTCAGTCACCTAACTAGACCTTAGCTAGACTGCATGTGGACCTACTGTAATTTCAAAAATTCTCTGACCAAGTTAAAGAACCTACTCAATTTCCTACTAGGCTCTTGCTCTCAAGAACCTACTAGGCTCTTGCTCTCAAGTTGGGGCCTTTTAAGGTTAGGGCTGTGGCAATTCCCCCCCCCCCTCCATGCAGGGATGTGCATTGTTGCATACTGCAGACTTGCAACACAGAATAGAGACCACACAGAATTCCCTATCGCTGTGTTCCTAGCCAGTGTGCTAACAAGCAGCATTCAACGTCCCCCGAAAACATTCAAAATGGAAGACATTCGGGGGGGAGAGGTGTGGTGAATGCCTCTTGTAAGTCTTGTAAGCTCACTTGGTAGGAACATGGCGAGTGAATTTTGATGACGAATCATTGCGAATCATGGCTTGGCGGTGGTTATGTATTTTTGGTCAGACTTGTGTGTGGTCTCTATGGACCTATTCCCTAATGAACAAAATTTTGATTTAGACAAGTGTAGACAAAAATTTTATCACAGCTTGAAAGAGCGTCACAAAATTAGTAATATGCCGAAGTTTCATTGCAAAACGTTGTAAAATGCGGATAATACAACCCTGCGAAGTTTGCAGTTTTTCAGTCATTTTGTATTACGTGTGGGAAATTGATACTTGTTTTCAGAAAGCGGTATCAATTTCCCGCACGTAATACAAAATGCCTGAAAAACGGCAAACTTCGAAGGGCTATATTATCCACATTTTACAACATTTTGCAACGAAACTTTGGAATATTACTAATTTTCTGATGCTTTTTCAAGCTGTGGTGAAATGTTTGTCTAGACTTGTCTAGATCAAAATTTTGTTCATTAGGGAATAGGTCCATTCTGTGCTTGCAATCTTTGATTACTGTAATTGCAGTCTGTGCCCAAATCTGGAAAAAAATTCCCATTTGGCTAATGCTAGATTATTTTTAAAGAATATTGCTAAATAAATCCATGCTGTACATGATAACTATATCCACCTTACAGCAATGCATTTGGCTACAAGTTCATTGGTTGTCCGATGTGTATCACCAATGCAAAATACTCTCGCAATGCTTTGCTCTTCAACGTGTGTTTTGTCCTCGATGACGCAGCTGACGTGCACTGTTATAAACCTGTTGTCAAGAAACTGGCTGCATATTTGACATCACTTGAGGTATTGAATTTGAGCTATTCAAATTGCAAAAAAAATCGGTCAGAGAACTTGAGTGAGAGAACCATCTGACGAAATGTTCAGTGACTTTGAGTTCAATGGCTCCTCATACAATGTGCCAAAATGACGTCTGTTGTCACAATAATTATCGAACCAAATTGCCTAAATACGTCCATAGGTAATATGCATCTCTAGTTAATATTGATGTTGGGACTCTACTGAAAATCGTCCAGCAAAAATCCGCCAAAACCATGAAAAAAATATTTAAAAAAAATTTATTTCCAACCTACCTACCCTAATCTAATTTTCTTACGATATGAAACCGGAACCACAGGTATTTTTTAGGCCCTATTCACTCAGGTCGGACAAACAATAAACTTGAGTTTCACTTTGGTCGGACAGAATGTCCAGTGGTTTCACTCGCTATGTTGGACAATTTCACGAATGGGTAGGACAATGTCTGTGACCAATCAATATTTTAAGGCCTGGTTAACCTATTACAGTGGATGCCAGCACTCTCCCCTTGACAAGTAAAATTGTCTGGTGTTGGACAGAGTAAAATAATAAACTATGATGCATTAGGATGCATTGCCATTGCCACTTAAGGGTAAAATCAAGCTGTTCTTAGATCACTCTTTCTATCATTTGCAGATACTGTAACCCTTATTTAAATTTTCAGCTAGAGAATGGATTTCTCTCACAAGAAGACAGTAAAGAAAGAATTCCTGGTATTCTCACAACCATCTTACATGGTCTGAATGCTGAAAGAAAATGCACTATTCCTATAAGTAAGGATTCCTAGTTGTGCTTTCTCTAAATGCCATAACTGCAGACGTCAGAAAACCATGGAGTGACACTACCTTATTACAGTAATTACAAGAGATTTTTAAACTCATTAAAGTGTTCCTACTGATTTAGATGAAGCAACAACAATATTTCTCAATTTGGCATTGACGAAAGGCGACTGTCCGAAAGTGCTTGACCATGATGTTCCTATATTTCTCTGGGAAAATTCAGTTATAAATGCAGCTCAGTGGGACATTACAACACAACAAGTAAGATTGCATATCAGGCCTCGAATTTCCCTGAAATCAATCGACGGCAATGGTGTTAAAAATTGCTGTAGAACGTAACAGCTGTCCACGGCAATTTTGACAGTTTCCACGGCATCTTTCAAATTACTGTAATAAAAGTAAAACTTTAATTTTATTGTTACTTTGGATTTTTGACAAGCTAGAAACATGTCTACTGGTCTACGTATTTCTTGAGTGTTTTTTTTCCCGAAGAAAACTGAGACTAAAATAGTGATTTACGCATGAATTGATCAACTACCGGTCTACGTACATGTATTTCTTGAGTGTTTTTTTTTCGAAGAAAACTGAGACTAAAATAGTGATTTGATCAACATCTGAATTCAAGTATCAAAATAGTAAAGCACAGTGAATAGTATAAAAATTGCACTATACGGCAAAAAATTGCCGTCGTTGCCGCAATGATCCACGGCATTTTGTTCTCCCTCAACGGCAATTGCCGCGATAAAATTCGAGCCCTGTTGCATATAATATTTTGGCTAGGTGGTGTCTACCCAAAATCATTGATCATCATGTTCCAATATTTCCTGGAAAAGTTCAGTTGTAAGTCCAGCCCAGTGTGGATCCACATCACGACACAATCATGTTGCTTGGTGTGTTTTTCTCTAGATCTTGCCTTTTATTGATGGTTTCCGACATATTCAGAAGATTGCAGCACAGGCAGACGTTGATTTGAACTTAGTGAGAATTTGCATTCAAAATATGGTGTAAGTCTGCTATGTGTCTATGTCCAATACTTTTGTTTTAGTTTGTAGTTTTTTTTAGATGAGATATGGAATTTTGTATATTAATTAACATCTTTCTAAAAGGTACAAAATTGCCACGTTTTTGCTAACTCCCTAACATATAAAGCCATGGTCAAACGAAAATGAAAGTTGACTGGATATTAACAGTCAAATGAGCAAAAACTGTAACCCTTTAAGTGACAATGCACCTTGATGAGCCACTAATTAAAATTACTTTGAACATAATTGTTAATGAGGATACCAACTTGGCAAGTAGTGGTTTATAGAGGGGTCCTCGGACTAGACAAACAAACAAACAAACAAACAGACAGACAGACAGACAGACAGACAGACAGACAGACAGACAGACAGACAGACAGACAGACAGACAGACAGACAGACAGACAGACAGAATTAAAATTTTTTCGAGGCTGTTCTTAAATGAGGCTATCGACGTGGAGCCTTTTAGATCATCATCCAGACTATTCCAGATTTCAGAAACAAAAATTTACTGTTGTCAAGTGGCAGTGACCCCACCTCCTCGAAGCCTTGGTTTTCCTGATGGTATTCTTACATCTGGTGTTACTGTATACCTATGAAAATCGCAATTAAGTTGAAAACTAAATTGGAGTGATAACATATTATTGATGGCCTTATATATAAATATCGCTTGATGCTCAGCTCTTCTACATTCTAAGGATTTCCATTTAAGTTTGCTTACCAGTGAGGGTTAAGTATTTTAGTCATTTTGGTTAGTCAGTCGGTGAGTTAACATTGCACCCTGATATGCCCTACTTAATATATACTCTGTCTAATGCAATGTTATTTCACTCATCAAGAGGAAAGCGCTGGCACTCAATAGGTTAACCTACTAAACATGGGTTATTTCTTTTAGACATTTTCAAGTTGTGACCCTGATATCAATATTCCAGGTGTGTTTCATCATCAAAGATGTGTTCATTCCTGCTTCCCTGTTTACTTCAATTTTTTATTTTTCTAATTGAATTCTAATTGCTTCATGTAGTATTCCAATGTTTACATTCCCACTCCAAAAATAAACGATCTATTTCAAGATGAACAACTGCAAGGGGAATGTGTCAACTATGTTGCAAGAAAATGTAAGTGTCTTAACTGCAGTAAATATTGTATATATCGCTTTTATCAGGAGTGTTTACGATGTGCTGTAGAATGTATTTCAAAAATTTTTTTGTTCTATTTCAGTTCGCCGTCCTCCACAATTCTGTGATGTGTTCCAGTTGTATTGCGGGCTCAGTGCTGGTGCAACAGTTCGGGATCTATGTTCAAGATACAATCCTTCATTTCTACGGATAGACGAACGGTAATTCTAGATACTAGAGACCTTACGATCAGGGCTCGAAATAGCGGGCTGCCAATGGCAAAAAAGCAGGCCATATTTTAGAAATGACAGGCAAAAACAAATTTGAACTGCCAAGTCAAAAAAAATGGCAGGTGAAATTCTATAGATACATTTCATTTCATTTGCTTACCACAACTCATATATATTAGA
Organism: Paramuricea clavata; assembly: GCA_902702795.2. NCBI lineage: Eukaryota > Metazoa > Cnidaria > Anthozoa > Malacalcyonacea > Plexauridae > Paramuricea > Paramuricea clavata. The sequence goes on from CACRXK020001745.1 coordinate 16,136, forward strand.
TAATTTAGTTGACTAAATATGTTCGTATTTGAAATATAAATCAAAGTTTACTGTAGTAAAATAGGCAGGTTTAAAAATACTAAAAATGCACATCATGAAAACATTGATTTTTACACTATGACTCATATGAGACATCGAAATTTTGGCGTTCAGTGAATAAAAATGGCAGCAGGTTAAAATTTATTTCACCTGCCGAAAATTTTAGACTGGCAGGCCATATTTTTTTTCTACTTCGAGCCCTGCTTACGATTTAGGACGGCAACGGCTACCACAATACAATAATAAATCATTGAAAATAATTGAGTAATTACAATATATGAACAATTTAGACATTGTCCTCGCTCTGTTTACAACGTCAAATCGCAGATTTTCACGTCTTGATACAACGTCTGCATTCAAGCCGCAACAAGTGCAACTTCAAACTGGGTTCAACAGAACTCTTCCCAAACATAAAACCCATGTCTTCAACTTCTAAGACTGTATTCAATTCATACGACAAATTATATACCACAAATTATCTTTACTACCATTTATTTGAGGGAGTTTGATTTGGCCGTCGTCGCGTTGCCGTCCTAAACTCGTAAGGTCTCTACTTATATCAGATAATGCATCGTCTGGGTCCAAAACAGGATGAGGAATTTATAATGATTTTAGTCTTCGTGAAGAAAGGCTAAGTGGTCGGACATTTTGTCCGGACAAAAAATAGCAATCAACCTTCTTGGAAGGCTGGGTTAACCATAAGCTGCATCCAACCATCTCGCAAAGAACATTAAATGTAACAGTTTAACTACACTGGCTAGTGTTTGGCATGAAGTATTATTTATATATTGGCTTAGTTAATTTACCCAACAAAAGCATAAAATAGATAAGCTTCGACGACTTCTATCTTCCCTAGATAAGTATGGAGCAATTGCCATTTAATTTGATAAAAAAATATTGTTTGTATAAATATAATAAAAAAATCAAAACGGAAATCGAAGAATGTCCGACCAAATTATAAATTTGAAAGTTTCCGATCAAATTTAATTTTGATCGGACATTTTTCCGGACAAATTTCAGGCTCAGATGCGTATTGTATAAAAATTTAATCAAAAATATATTTTTTCTTCAGGTGTTTAATTCAATTTGGTTTGATGAAAGGTTTTGTTCGTCGTTTACATAAGTTCCCAGTGCTTCTGATGCCAGAGAGTAGTATGCAACCATCACAGATAAAGCGATTAGCAAGGTAAGAATGAATCTTGAACCACTTTAAATGTGGCATTATATGTTATTGTGTTGTTGATTCCACAGTGGCTATAATGGGCACATACATTTCTTGAGTGCGATGTGAATGAGTTATATAAATGTTCAGATGAGGGTACTGCGCGTATACTGTACTAAGAACAGGGGCGGATCTAGCCTCACCTGCAATGAATGATGCAAGTTTTCCATGGGGTGGTGAATGAGGGAGCCTTAATTACTGCCCACTCTCCTCTGCGGTCTCAGCAACGCTACTATCCCAACATTGCCATCTGCATGTCGCAGTTCTGTTACGTTTTACATTTTTATAAAGTTTATATCAGCTTTTTATCACGTACAGTATGCGTGACTGGACAGTTGCTGTAGCACATGGCTGTATAACAACCTTGACATGTTTACATATGTAACCATGATATTTTTAACTAAAGCATTCTTAGTATTTTCTCGTGAGCTCACAAATCAATTAAATCGTTGCAAGAAATCGACACCCGCTAACAGTAGAAGGTCCGCTAATCGCTATTCGAAAAGCAGAAAATGTATGATCACCTGATTTTTTGGGTGGTGCTGGATTTCTGTAGGGGGGGGGGTGCTCACTGCCTGCATCCCCACGTTAGATCCCGCCCCCCTCCTGAATCAGTCAATTATCCGACAATTTCTTTTGTCCTTGTATAGATGGTTAAATGGAGATCATAATTACGACGAGATTTGTACAGAAACGGGTATGAGCCATCAAAACTTGGACGAAATCATTGAAAATCATCCCCATATAACAGTTATTTGGAAATAACGAGGTGTGAATATGATTGCTTGAGAGATGGACCAAGACTGGAGTAATGAGTAAAGATCATCAAAACCATCAGCCCGACCAAGGTTGCTATAAAAGTGAAGTGGAGACTCGGGTTTTTGCTTAGATTGGAGACTAGAATACTGGGCATTTGTCCTGTATTATATTGCATAAGGCAATGCCAAAGACAAGGTCTAAATAACAGGTCAAAGACTGAGAACTTTGTGGATTCAAGGACTATAGAATATTGGAACTTGCCGAAGTATGGAATGTATAAAAACAGGAGTGAAGACTTGGAATTTTGGCTTGAGACTGGAATATTGTCCCTATATTTGGAGAGTCTAACTAGGTGAACGACTGAAGACTTTATGAAGACCAAGGGCTGAAGTTTTTATAAAAACTGGAGTATAGGTTATGGACTTGGACGACTGTATGAACTGGAGAATGGATTGGAATATTCTGGAAATGGAAGCATAGTTCAAGGTTGGAACAAATGTCATGAGCTGGGCTGAAATATTGACGAAGGACTGCGTAATTATCCATGAGCTAGATTAAGGTAGGAAATGTTTGAAGGTAGGATTTCTCGTTGCGTGGAACTTACTATAATTTACGTTTTGGCCACTTCAAAATCACGAAAATACTGACACGAACTTGTTAAGCCCAACTACTAGAAAAAATAGCTGACCATTACCAATGATCTTAGACTAATGTAGCTTGCGATGATATAGCAGAACACTGCTGTGTGAAATACAACTGTACAACTAAGTATTTTGCGTACAGCCTCTGGACACATAGGACATATACTGTAGCCCTGGTATAGAGCTATTATCATGTGGAATTCCATGGCAATACAGTTAATACTTTCGGAATGGCAACATTTTTGATTTTCAATGTGGAACAGCCTAAACATTTCGAAAATTTCGCTATTTCTAGCGCAGACGAAACTACGCCTTCACTTCTGAGGAAGTATTTTGCGTTCGACCTCCGAACATAGAGGGCAAATAGCCCTGGCATAGAGAGCTATTATCATGTGGAATTTCATGGCAATACAATGAATACTTTTGGAATCGTAATGGATGGCAACATTTTTGAAGAAGAGCGAAGGCCCTTCGTCTCGGCACGGTTAATATTAACCGTGGTCTCGGGAAGTCACATGTAGTTAGCCTGTATAATTCCATCTGAACAAATATCGAACTAATATTAAGCTACAAAATTTCAAAAAATTATTACACTCTTTTTCTTTGCTTGCGAAAAAACATAAAATGATCAGAATTTTACTACAGTACAGAGTATATGCAAAACCATATGAAGTAAACTGTATTTATTAAAAATTATTAATTTTTACTTTCTGAAGGTGAAATATATATTTTAACTTTTATGGCAAGAAACATTTTTCTATCTCTAAACGAAAATACGTTTTTCATAACTCCCAATAATAATAGTTTCATAAAAAAAGTTTAATTTATCCTGGCTTTAATCTTTAATAACATTACAAAAAATTATATTACCTATGCATGCTTTACTGTAAACTGCTCGCAACAGAAACCTCTCTAAACATTAGAAGTACTGTATAACATGTATTTCCTAGTTCAAAATGTTTGCAAGAAAACTTCCTACAGTCTATAGAATCTAAATAAATAATTGTATGATGTTTAATTTTCTAATTGTGACTTTTCTGCGCTGTTTTAAAACCGCTCCGGCGTAATGTTGAACGTTGTCTAAAAACCCATTTCCACTCAGGAATATTTTCCGCAGAAGGACAATTTTTAAAATGTGATTGCCCGACACAAGTTTTCCGTCGGAAAAAATTTTGAAGTTGAAAATTTTCAACTTTTAACAATGATATTTTTGGAAAATGTTCTGTCCGTGGAAATTTTCTTGAGTGGAAATGGGCTTTGAAGCCTGGTTTCCATATGCTTCGTAATGGTCGTAAAAATTCAGGGATGGATTTACTGGGGGGGGAGGTGCGGGAGGATGTGCACCACTGCACCCCCCTAGCCCTGGCCAGAGGGGGTTGCAGGGGGGGTGCTATTTTTCATGATAAAGCAAAAAATTATATACAGTAATTTGAGTAATAACATGATGATAAGCGAACTGTGAACAACAATTACAATTCAAATACAGCAGTGAAGCAAGACTTTGCAGTAGTGAAGCAAGTTGATGGTCGGGCGGCAGACATGACCGACACAACTCGACACCAGAGCTGGCAGAGCACCCCCCTACCAGATCATGCTGGATCCATCCCTGATCCATCCCTTTCTCAACGGTTTAATAGTTTATACCTGTAAACCACATATAAATCATAAGTATTCTCTAGTTATAATCACTCGGCGTATTTTCAGTTCTAAAATGTTGTATTTCGGCTGATGAGAAAGATCGTGACTCAATCTTTACGACCATATGGAAAGCAGGCTAAAGTCATCTTTGCGTAGTGAAGACATGAGTTCCTTGCAAAAGTATTATTTCGACATAAAGTGTTAGTTATCTTTGCACACGAGTATGGTCGTGGTCCTTCCTTGCAAAAGTACATTTCTACAGAATCGTGCAACAACCTTTACCTTTCTTCCTGACGACGGCGGCGCGTATTGCAGCTTCGAAGACATCTTGCACGCCATCACGTTTTAGCGCTGAACATTCTAAAAACGCGGCCGCTCCGGTCTCGGTCGCCATTTTTCTGCCTTGTTCCAAGGTCACTGGTTCCTCGCCTTCGTCTTTGAGATCTTCTATCGTGCTCGGATCATCTCGAAGATCTTTCTTTAAACCTAAATTGTAATATTAGTGGAAGCATTATTCGTTTAAGGTACACATGTAAAAACGCACAAGTTGTCACAGGTCTGCAAACAAGTTCTTACAAATCTGTTCACAAGCTGTCGACAAGTTGTGTTCGCACTGCTTGTTCCCAGTCGTTGTAACAAGTTTGGAACAAGCTGTTGACAACTTGTAACAAGCTTGATCGCATTATCAGACAAGGTTGTTACAAGGTTGTTCTGACAAGTCCGATGCAGTCATGATTTAACAAGAATGTTACGAGGTTGACGACACAAGGTTGTGACAATAGGGCCATTTATACGGAACAAAATAAGACGCGACTTACATAAGACGCGACTTAAGTAAGACGCGAGTTTGTCGTATAAAAGGTACAAAATTCTTATGTAAGACGCGTCTTGGATAAGACGCGTCTTACATAAGAACAGGTCTTTTAGCTGTTCTTATTTAAGTTGCGTCTTAAATAAGAAATTTTGGACAAAAAGTCTAACTACACATGCCAGAAACTTGAAACAACGTAAAATTTAATGCCTTGCATATTAAAACAAAAAGGAAACCAAAACAACAACATAGCTATAGCAAATAAATAAGACCAAAGCCGTAGAGAACCATTTATGCGATAACTCCACTTATTTAAGTCGCGTCTTATGTAAGTCACGACTTATTTTGTCACGTATAAATGGCCCTAATATTGTTATATCATGACTGTATCGGATTTGTTGCAACAACCTTGCAACAAGTCTGATAATATCAACAAGGTTGTTACAAGTTGTTAACAGCCTGTCCCAAACTTGTTGACAACTTGGGACAAGCAGTGCGAACACAACTTGTTGACGGTTTGTTGGCAGACTTGCTACAAGATGTGAGATTTTTACGAGTGTGCACACGTAGAAATATCACAACTTGTCAACAAGATGTGTTCGCAACAGGCTTGTAGCAAGCTTGTCAACAAGTTGTAACAATGCGGTGCTGTTATTTTATCAAGTTGCTACAAGGTTGTCACTCACAACTTGTTGACAAATTGTTGAATTGTAGGACGATGACAAGTTGTTGGAACAACTTGTAACAAGTCTGCTGAGCTCAACAACCTTGTAGCAAGTTGTCAACAAGCCGTTAACAACTCGAACAAGCTGGGAACAAGCAGTGCGAACACATCCTATTGACAAGTTGTTGGAACAACATTGCTACAAGTCTGCTGCGAGTTTGTTACAACTTGTGCGTTTTCACGTGTGTTCACACGCAAAAATCTCACATCTTGTAGCAAGTCTGCCAACAAGCCGTCAACAAGTTGTGTTCGCGCTGCTTGTCTCAAGTTGTCAACAAGTATAAACCTTGTTGATATTATCAAACTTGTTGCAAGGTTGTTCTAACAACATTTTGAGTGAGTAAAAGGTTGGGTAAATGAAAAACGAAACAACTCAAGGGTTGGATAATAAAAATTTATTGTCTTTTCCAAAGCATGACTCACTCAAATATTGAAGACTAAAAAGCAATGTCAACAGTCATATGTCAATATAATATGTGAATAAATCAGAGTCACTATCTTGATCATTTTCTGATTTGGGCAAATGGTGCCTCCAAAGAAAGTACATTTGTAGACAACATGAAACTTTAGACTGCAGAAAATTGCACAAACAGTTATCAAACTCAATTCACAACTTTGGTAACGTTTTTGGCTAGGGTGGGTATTTATTTTTTAATTGCTATTTGAGTTTGGGTAAATTTGTTTTGACTTTTTAATGGTTGGATCAGCGAAATATTCACCAAGAAAACATTTCTCTTCGGTTCCCCCTACCCTACCCCTACCCCCACCCCAAATAAATAATGACCGTTCTCTAATATTGTCTACGGGTAGGCTAAGGTAGAAATTTCTAAGTACCTACAAGTACCACGGGCACCCGTGGACAAAATTGCTCGACTTCCGGAGCCCATCTCTCTTTCACGTTGTCGTAACTATTCGGCGAGTCCACGGAATAACACACGAGTATTACGTCACTTCCGGGATACGAAAGCGGCCTGAGCCTGTCGTAGTCCTCTTGGCCAGCGGTATCGTATAATTCGAGTTCAATGTCTCTGTCGTCGAGCGTTAGTTCTTTGACGTAGTTCTCGAAAACCGTCGGAACGTAATCGGGCGGAAATTCGTTGTTCCGGAAGACCATTAGTAAGCAGGTTTTGCCACAAGCACCGTCTCCGACTATAACCAACTTTAGTTTGGTGTGAGACATTTCGAAATCTGAAAGTTGAACGCAAACATATCAGTATTTTATTAAGAGGCAGTTTTTTCAATGTCACGTATTTGCAATGAGAAGTGTTCAAAACCTAAAGTCTTTTTGGCGTTCCTTTCAAAATTACTTTGTTTTAGCTTTATTCTTATAGTTTATACAGTTCAGACATCATTTTCTCTTTGGCGTACCATCTAAAATCTTTTCATTTTAGCATTATTTTACAGATTAAGCACTAAACATACTTTTTAAGTTTGTTTGCCGATTGAGAAACGTATTGAAAAATAAAAATTTTGAATTTAGTTATAACCTCAAGTGGTATATTATACGCATTAGTTTTGAGCGCGTGTTACGTAACATACAAAAAAATCTCCTCTTGAATATTTTGTCGTATATTGATTCATTGAATGTGGAAACAGTGAAACCTTATAGTTCCCAGAACTTTTGTTGGGGATCTACATTTTTGCTGAAAAATTTCCAGGCATTTTTTGATGTTGGATAGCTAATTCTGAATATTACACTGATTGAATATCTACATTGCCAAATACCTGATTATTGAAATTATTGAATACCAAATAATTCTACTAACTCGATACCTATAAATTACAACCGCGGAACAGTTCGGGACGAGAATATTGATATAGCCTCCAGTAGAAAATTTGTTTTTAATCCTGTGAGATTGTAACTACTGTGAGTACTTCAGGATTTATCTTGGCCTTACAGTCTTTATAAAGACATACAGCTATTTCAATTAAGGTTGTCCACGAGCAAAGCGGAAAAGTCGAATACGAGCGCGAAAGGCTGCTGGGAACCGCTTTGAAAATTCATTAATTTGTTAGCGATTCCCAGCAGCCTTTCGCGGTCGTATTCGACTTTTCCGCTTTGCTCGTGGACAGCCTTAATTGAAATAGCTGTATATTGCTTCATGTAAGGTAATTATATTGTATTCCTCTGGGAGAGATAGCTAAGTGTCCATATGTTAGGGTATTAAGACGGGTTTAAGGTTTCTGTTTTATAATGATGAGGTTTTGCTAAAGGAAAATATATGAGATAAATATCTATTAGGGAAACATTGTACTATATTTAAGTTTTCAAAGTGATAAGCATATAAATCTTTTATGGTTTTCATTTTAGTTAGAATTTTGTGTATTTTCACTATCATATAGTTTACAATATTTTTTCTAATTTATTGACTCTGAAAAACCCCTTTCGAGAGAGTTCAATTAAGTATTGTCTTATATTGGAATTATGTATGTCGGTATATATTGGAAAATGTCCATAATAGGTATAGGACAGATTACAGATCCGTATTAGAAATGTGTTCTCATTAGAATAATATCCATAATAATAAATATATAGGTATATTCTTGCACATTTTACACATAAGACCAAACCCCCCACTGTTTTTACGCCATTTTAAGGAACATTGACAAGGCAAAATCAACAAAAAAACTTTTTTCAAAATATATATTTACTTAAAAGGAAAAGGGATGTCATCAAACATCCGTTACAGCAAAATGGTACTTGATATTATCTATTGGCTACTGTTTCCAGGTTACGTCAAGCTGTGAATGATATATAAAGCTTCTTTTTAAAGCTTGGAAAGACTTGTCGCGTAGGAGTGGGAAGCGGTTTTATTTAACCAACAAAGGAAGCGGGCTTTGGCCTGTTTTATACGTCGAATTTCGGACGCGTCGAATGCAATTCAAACAATAGATAATGAAGCTTAATGAGGTTTATCATCTCATTATCTATTGTCTTAATTGCATTCGACGCGACCAAAATTCGAAGTATAAAACATGCCTAATATAGCGATATACAGAGCGTATCAAAAAAGTCCCCCTATAGAAATCACTCTTGTTGTTAAACGTGCGTTGGTATACATCTCTGGGAATTTAAAATAGCTTCTAAAACGAACAGCAACACAAAAATGTCAAATCACAAATTCGTCTTACCGTCAATTCGAGTAACGGTTGAACCGACTACAGAGCAAAGAATATTTGTCGTAACAACTTATGCGTCGACGCAAAGCGTACCGAAGTGTTAAATTATTTGGACGAAGCGAAGTTGTAAATACTTCCGCCGTTCATGTACAATTAAATTAAATTCGCAAGGTATAATAACGCACAAGCGGTGATTTTTAAAGGGGGAGTTTTTTTTGGGACCCTGTATTAAACAAACCAAAAGAACGAAGGGCCAAACCATTAAATATCAAAGCCGACGGGGCAGAGGGGTGAGGGGTGGCAGATCCCTTAAAAAAAAATCATGAAACATTTAGGGGAAGAACATGAAATACAAGAACATCGTGCAAGAACATGAAATAGAAGCAGTGCGAGTACAATCTGATATCAACTTGTTATCCACAGAACAACCTTGTAATAAGTCGCTGCAAGTCTGTAACAACGTGTCAACAAGCTTGTAATAACTTGTCAACAAGTGGGAAATGCGAACACACCCTGATAACAGCTTATTATCTAGAACAACCTGTCTACCGTTTTATGAGATTAACGCCCGTATTCTAAAAGCTCACTCACACTCAATGAGGGGAGTTCAATCTGAGCTTCTCTCGAGTGTCATTGCTGTTTTTGAATAGCTGGAGGGTTAGTGTCGTACCTTACTATGTGACTACTCACCCTCCAGCTATTCAAAAACAGCATTGACACTCAAGAAAAGCTCAGATTGAACCTCCACTCATTGAGTGTGAGTGAGCTTTTAGAATACGGGCGTATGTCATGCTTGACCTATAAAGCTGCACTTGACCATCATTAACAAAATTTTAATCAAAATAATCGGATCCTATCAAATGGCCGAAATACAAACCATGTTTTTCTTTGAAATAAGACGAAATCCTATACTCTATTGTTACTTGATACGCCGAAAACAGTTTGTTTGTAGGCCTACTTAATTGACGTAAAAAAATACTATGGGTCAACCAAGGCATATTGATTATAAACAGATCAATTTTCTATCTCAGTTTACATAACTTATACTGGCTTTAAGTCTGCAGACTTGGTTTATTGACATTGGCTTAATATTTTGAATAAATTACGGTCCACAAATTAATGTCTGTGGTCATTAATGTGAATTTAATCTTAAGCTTGGTTTAACTAACATCTGGTAATTCTAAGTTTTGAAGGATTTGTAAAGGATTTGGTGTTTACAAAAACCGAGTCAGTTTCCTCAAACATTTCTTAGAAATCCAAGAATTTATACCTATGCAAAATTCCTGCTGTGATCACAGAAACTTTGATAGTGTAAACGGCCAGCCTTTAGAGTTTAGTTTTAGACGTTTGATGTTTTTGGCCCTGGTGTTGCATTTGTCTATTTGTAAATATTATTGGCAAATTTCTCTATGCCATTAACCAGTTTGCATTTTAATAATTATATTTAATAAATTTGAGCCAGTTTATAATGGCCAGTTTATAATAGTTTATACCTGTAAACCACATATAAATTATAAGTATTCTCTAGTTATAATCACTCCGCGTATTTTCAGTTCTAAAATGTTGTATTTCGGCTGATGAGAAAGATCATGACTCAATCTTTACGACCGCTACGACCCAAAGCATATTTCACATACTTTATTCTTTGTATTCATGTATTAAAACTACACCACTCTTTTGTGGGTGTAAGTAACCAAGCCCATTAATCATTATATAGCTTGTATATAATAGATGCATGCCATTGCCATTGAGGCACTGATTTGTTACAGCCAGTTTCAACTAATACTGCGTGAAAAGGCTGATTTTATATATGTATAGAAGTGCAAACGATGTAAGGAAGGAATATATCGAGGAGTATATAGTTTGTAACGATGTCATGAGATAGCACGGTGGCTAGAAACTACTGGAAAATATGTATAATAATTACATGTATTATAAGGTTATTTGCATAAGAATAATATTAAACGTCACTTGTAGTTGGACTCGGATACCGAGACTAAAGTCTAATCGGTAGTAACCAAGAACTATATGCACGTAAAATTGAATACACGCATCACCACAATACGGTTTATCAAGCAGAATCTTTATATACAATTCAGTATTTATATACACTGTTAAATTAAGAACTATAAACCAAAGCATATTTCCTGAGCTGAGTCAATAGTTTAATTTAAACATATTATTCGACGACAGATTAGAACACATTATCCAATGTTATTTGCAACATAGAGTATTCTTCGATCAATTTTGTTATAGACAAATTGATTATAAAACACGACAAAATGTTATGCAACAGAAAGAGAAATTCGATGATATATGCAGTAGGTCATACTGTGTCACGAGACACTCATTCAAGCAATTCAAGTCGAGTTTAACGATATCATTTATCGAAGTATAAATGTGCTTCAACCACCATATGTTCGAAAATGTACACCTAAAGTAAAAATGTACCGTTCTTCAAATGTTACCCCTCGCTATACATTCTTCGAATACTTAATATACAGCGATTAAATTAAGCGCATATTCTGGAACAGTTTTGTTTACGTTACTATTAAGCGATTTTCTTATGTCTGCCGTACTTTGCGGTCTATATTTTAATAGTTATCGAGCTTAATAGCAACCCTGTTCCTTTAAACAAGCTTTATCACTCTTATATACATACATCTAAGTGTTATCATCACAATAAATATTGTAGTATAAAATATTAGCAGACTAATGGATTCAAATTTAAAACGGTTCTCTTGACCCTTGTATTCGCTCGTAAGCACTGTATTGAACCTAATAAATCCGTATTTATCCAAGGAAATTTTGGTTAACGGACTGTCCCATTCCCCGGATAAAAGTACAAGGAATGTTTCAAAGAGCGATTGGGTTCTATAATCAGACCACAGCGCTAACTCACCATGGCGCGTTGTACACTTTTAGAATTGAAACAGCACCGTGGCATTTTTGCGATAAAATATCGCAATATAAGCGACGATATATATTCTAGATAAAACATGCGATAAGATTGTACTTCAAAGTTGTTTTAAATCAAACATTACCTCGCTATGAATTCTGTCTAGTCCTCAAGAAAATAAGTATTCAACTCCGCCCAGCTCTAGCGATGTTGTGACCTCGTATGAGTCGGTATCACTATGTTGTTTTGCTAGTATTTCCGGACCTTCGTCTGTTCGCATCGCAGGGCGCTTAAAGGATCAAATGTATAATTTATGCGTTTTAGCTTGAATTTTTAATTAGAATGCAAAATTTGTGGTTATGTATATTAGCAATGCATTGGTCCCAGGCCTTATCTATCTTATCTGTGTTAGGCATACGGGCTGGAAAAATTAGGGATGCAGACAAAACGATGCCCGACATTGATGAAAATTGCCCAACATTATCATGGGTTCAAATCTGTTCACAAGTTGTGTTCGCAATGCTTGTTCCGAGTTGTTGGAACAAGTTTGGAACAAGCTGTTAACAACTTGTAACAAGCTTGATGGCATTATCAGACTTGTTACAAGGTTGTTCTAACAAGTCTGATACAGTCATGATATAACAAGAATGTTACAAGGTTGACGACACACGGTTGTATAGCAATATTATGACTGTATCGGACTTGCTGGAACAACAGCTTGCAACGAGTCTGATAATATCTACAAGGTTCTTACAACCGTTAACAAGTTGTTCCATACTTGTTGACAACTTGGGACAAGCAGTGCGAACACAACTTGTTGACGGCTTGTTGCCAGACTTGTTACAAGATGTGAGATTTTTGCGTGTGTCAATAGGGCCATTTATACGGAACAAAAATATGACGCGACTTAGATAAGACGCGACTTAAGTAAGACGCGAGTTTGTGGTATAAAAGGTACAAAATTCTTATGTAAGACGCGTCTTACATAAGAACAGGTCTTTTAGCTGTTCTTATTTAAGTCGCGTCTTAAATAAGAAATTTTGGACAAAAATTCTAACTACACATGCCAGAAACTTGAAACAACGTAAAATTTAAAGCCTTGCATATTAAAACAAAAACAACCAAAACAACATTATAGCTATAGCAAATAAATAAGACCAAAGCCGTAGAGAACCATTTATGCGATAACTCCACTTATTTAAGTCGCGTCTTATGTAAGTCGCGACTTATTTTGTCACGTATAAATGGCCCTAATATGTCATTTATTTTTCCAACTAATTGTAAACATTGATATCATGACAAAATGCATTATGCCGAGCAGGCTTGGCAAATTGCCCGATGTAGCATCTATTGGACTAAAACATACCCTGACTGGGGGGCTGCAGCCCCCAGGCCCAGGCCGCCTATCTCGTACGCCTATATGCTGATTGTCCACCGCAAACAATCGTTATGGCTAGACGGAGATTTGCCGATAAAAGCATATGGCATATAAATATGAATCATGCTTAGAATAGGAATGATGGTAACTGTCTGGTAACAAGATTCTGTCACCTTCTTGACCCATTGACATCATCCCTCGAGTTTTAAGGAGCTGCGCTTTGGATAATCCTTGAGCTTTGATGGTCGTGAATGTAAGTCCTCCGGAGATATACTGACCACAAATACGATTTTTTTATGTGTAGTATTTTGGTCAGTCTAAGAAGAAATGGAATATATCTTTGCAAACACTGCACAAAAGGAAAGCCCCCTCTCCCTTAAATGTACTAGCGTACGTTCTAAACAAACGAGTCCCTGATAATAACACCTAGAACTAATTAGACCTATGATACACATGCAAAAATCTCACATCTTTAGCAAGTCCGCCACAGGCCGTCAACAAGTTGTGTTCGCACTGCTTGTCACAAGTTGTCAACAAGTTTGGAAAAAGCTGTTAACGACTTGTAAAACCTTGTTGATATTAGCGAACTTGTTGCAAGGTTGTTCCAACAAGTTCGATACAGTCATGATATAATAATATTGTTACAACCTTGTGTCGTCAACCTTGTAACATTCTTGTTATATCATGACTGTATCAGACTTGTTAGAACAACCTTGTAGCAAGTCTGATAATGCAATCAAGCTTGTCACCACTTGTTAACAGCTTGTACCAAACTTGTTACAACAACTGGGAACAAGCAGTGCGAATAAAGTCGACTGCCTGTGAACAGTTTTGCAACAACTTGTTTGCAGACCTGTAACAGTTTGTGTGTTTTTACGTTTGTGTGTAGTTTGCTTAACGCTGTGTGAAGAATGATTATACTATTTCAGTACATTTTATGGTTATCAACGAATAGGCTTGCTGAGTAGTGAATCGATGAATCTGATCATACTACATTTAACATGTTAATTTTGCAATTGAGTATTTTGTATTCAATGGAGGTTAAGTCGTTCTTTCAAGCATGAGTGACCCGTTCTTGACACAGCATACCATGCATGGGTCTAATTAGTGCTAAGGGTGATTATCAGGGTCCCAAGGACTCATGTTCAGAACGTATGCTGATATATTTCGTGGGGAACATTCTTTGTGTGCGGTGTTTAGTATATTCAAGACTTCATCGACTTTTCCACCGTAGAATGAAATGCAAATTAATTCGCCTCATGAGTTTATCTGGCGGCATCGTCTCTGGTAATTTTATCAAGATGAGGTTTTTACTCCAAAGATTTGCAATTACATTTCTTCCTATAGAAGGACCTGAAGTAATTTCACCGACACAAAAAATCATACTTGGGGTCAGTCGCACTTTCACCCATTAAGTTGCATTGAGCCCTGATGTGCCTCACTTTATTATTTTATTCTGTCTAACGCCAGGCGATTTTAATCATCAAGGGGAGAGCCGGGGGGGGGAGCGCAACTAAACCAGAGTAACGAGTTAACATTTTGAAGATGAAATTTTCAGAACTATCAGAATATCAAACAATCCCACTTTGGGTTTCCTCCTGCGGAAATAAAAGAGAACTAATAGTGTTTTGCAGACCCTAAAAAAGGATATTTTCTAGGGGATCATGACCCCTCTCCCCCACACTGGGTTGGGGCTAGATCTGAAGTTTGATGAACAATGTAGAAAGTACTTAGGAAAATTATTAACACCTGTGTCTGATCCTCATATATCCTGTCAGTATATTATGTAACAAAGAATGGGATAACCCACAACTAATGTCAACTACTATTTTTTTATATATGATTCGTAAGCTTACCTGTTTACCATTGTAGTTTGTATATATTGAAAAAGAATGTAAAAGTTTCAATTGTTATTTATCTTTAATTTTTGTTATAGCACTGCAATTGTCACTTAATTTTTTGCCTTAATGAAAATTTTAGAGCATTAATGTCTAAAAGCTGTCTCTACATTATTAAAAGCATTTTAATGGACCTTTAACCTTATAACTAAAATTTTGATCTAGACAAAAATTTCATCACAGCTTGAAAGAGCATCACAAAATTAGTAATATTCCGAAGTTTCGTTACGAAATGTTGTAAAATGCGGATAATATAGCCCTGCGAAGTTTGCAATTTTCAGTCATTTTAGATTACAAACGGGAAATTGATACCCAAACACCCGATTTGGGTATCAATTTCCCGTTTGTGATCTAAAATGACTGAAAATTGCAAACTTCGCAGGTCTATATTATCCGCATTTTACAACATTTCGTAACGAAACTTCGGAATATTACTAATTTTGTGATGCTATTTCAAGCTGTGATGAAATTTTTGTCTAGACTTGTCTAGATCAAAATTTTAGTTATAAGGTTAAAGGTGCATTGCTGTAAAATTATAATCAAAGTAACTGTATGAAATACGTATGGACGCTTCTTATTGGTACTGTTTTGGGCAGCTCGCATCTGATTGATCATGTTTCAGGCAGATCGCATATATCATTTAAACGACCGTCTTACTTAGAATTCTTAGTTTTCATTGTTTTAGAACTGTTTATTATTGCAGATTATAAATCTTAATTTAAAACGCCCTTATCAAAGCATTTTATTGGTGGATCTACATCTTAAAATGACCGTTACTTTATTAAAATAAAATCATTAATATATGTTCTTATATATAACTTTAAATTAAACACATGCCCTGCAGGTGTTTGTTTTATTGAGGTTTTTAAAGGAAAATATATAAGAATTTTGCCGTGTTGGGGAAGTGCCCGGATTAGAGAGGTATCCGTATTAGACTGACTGAGGTGTCCGTCAGATCGAGAGTTCAGAAATATCTATATTTTACCACTTCCAATCTTTAAAATGGCTGTGAACTTCACTGATGAAAGTCCGAGCTATTTCTCGTGTGCCGAATGGGATCAAAATTTCGAAATCGTTCATACGAAAGCGCTCAGAACTTCGTATCTGTGGACTTGTATCCTTAATGGAGTTCTAGCTATCCATACAGCCATATTAAACTCTTTGATCGTTGTGCTGTACTTCAAAGATAAACGTCTTCAAACTACAGCAAATCTACTGATTTTAGCTTTGGCTTTTTCTGATCTATTCGTCGCTTTAGTTATCCAGCCTGCTGTGATTGTTAACAACGCTTTGAGATTTCACGAAATTTATAACTGTGTTTCAGAGATGACCACGTTCATTTTAACGGCAATTGGAGTAGGGCTGTCTTGCTCTACCGTGTACTTTACTATAACTTTGGAAAGATTGTTTGCCATTTGCTGGCCGCTAAAACATCGTGTGCTTGTGACCAAATCTCTACTGAAAAAAATATTTTTAGCTCAAGCTGCTTTTTCGTGTGTAATAGTATTCTCGCTCGTTCTAAACTCGTCCCTGAACGTCTTGATAGACCTGCAATCGGGGTGTACAATTTTTGGCATCATTTTTGTGTTAGCTGCATATCTGTGTATTTTTGTTATAATTCACAAAAGATCACGGGCTGTAGCCAAGAATGGTTTGACGACTGTTTTTTTTGAGAAGGGATCCCGGAATTCCAAGCAGAAGAAAATATCGGGGAAAGATATATCCCAAGATTCCAAGCGAGCTGATCAATCTCCAGATGATGTATCCCAATATTCCAAGCGGACTGATGAATCTGCAGACAATGTATCCCAATATTCCAGGCGGACTGATGAATCTACAGACAATGTATCTCAAGATTCCATGGTAGAGAATAAGTCAACAATCCATATATCCCAAGATTCCAAAGGAAAAAGTAATTCGCCAAAATATGTTTCCCAGAATTCCATGCCGCGGAATAAGCCTCCGAAAAATATATCACAAGGTTCCAAGCTTGAAAGAAATTTGGATGAAAAGCTATCCCAGAATTCGAATCGTAACTCCCTGGTGAATTTGTCCTGTGATTCAAATGGTAACGAGATAAAAATCCCGGATGACAAATTAAAGGATGAGCAACGTACGTTCAGCACATGCGCGTCATTCCAGAAAGCCAGGTTGAAATTGAAGCAAGAATTACGAGTTTGCAAAGCAATGGCCGTGATAGCCGGTGCTCTGGCGCTATGCTTCCTCCCTCGTGCAGTGATATTCAAATGTGTTGTGTCTGGTGCGGTTTCAATGGAGACGTTTTATAACTATCTTATACCGTGGCTTGATGTATTGGCTTTTGTAAATTCATCTCTTAATCCGTACATATATTTCTTTCATAACAAAGACATAACAGAAGGTGTGAAGAAACTTATATTTGGAAAGAAGAATATTTAATTGAATAAAGCAAAGTTACCGACAGTTGAGGCGAACATTAAACGATGGAGCAAGTAGTGAATGTGTTTCGACCATTGATCTCTATATATCTGGAGCAAAGACTTCAGTCATTCGGAGCGCAACTAAACCAGAAAGTAACGAGTTACACATTTTGAAGATGAAATTTCCCACTTTGGGTTTCCTCCTGCGGAAATAAAAGAGAACTAATAGTGTTTTGCAGACCCTAAAAATAGGATATTTTCTAGGGGTCCATGACCCCCTCCCCCCACACTTGGTTGGGGCTAGATCTGAATTTTGATGAACAATGTAGAAAGTACTTTGTCAGCAAAATTATTAACACCTGTGTCAGATCCTCATATATTCTGTCAGTATATTATGTATCAAAGAATGGGATAACCCACAACTAATGTCATACTACTATTTTTTTATGTATATGATTCGTAAGCTTACCTGTTTATCATTGTAGTTTGTATATATTGAAAAAGAATGTAAAAATTTCGATTGTTATTTATCTTTAATTTTTGTTATACACGCGTAAAAATTATGAGCCTGCTGTTTAACAGGATTGAACAATATTGTGCGGCCCATATTGTTCACACTTGTCAACAATATTGAACAATATTGTTGAGCCTGAATCAGGTGTAAAAATATTGTTCAATATTGTTGACAACTGTGAACAATGTGGGCCGCACAATATTGTTCAATCCTGTTTTCATCAATATTGCAATGACCTGGTCGTTTTTAGCTGTGTATAGCACTGCAATTGTCACTTAATTTTTTGGTTAATGAAAATTTTAAAGCATTAATGTCTAAAAGCTGTCTCCACATTATTAAAAGCATTTTAATTGCTGTAAAATTATAATCAAAGTAGCTCTATATGGAATACGTATGGACTCTTCTTATTGGTCCTGTTTTAGGCAGCTCGCATCTGATTGATCATGTTTCAGACAGATCGCATATATCATTTGAACGACCGTCTTACTTAGAATTCTTAGTTTTCATTGTTTTAGAACTGTTTATTATTGCAGATTATAAATCTTAATTTAAAACGCCCTTATCAAAGCATTTTATTGGTAGATCTACACCTTACAATGACCGTTACTTTATTAAAATAAAATCATTAATATCTGTTCTTATATGTAACTTTAAATTAAACACATGCCCTGCAGGTGTTCGTTTTATTGAGGTTTTTAAAGGAAAATATATAAGAATTTTGCCGTGTTGGGGAAGTGCCCGTATTAGAGAGGTGTCCGTATTAAAGACTGAGGTGTCCGTCAGATCGAGAGTTCAGAAATATCTATATTTTACCACTTCCAATCTTTAAAATGGCTGTGAACTTCACTGATGAAAGTCCAAGCTATTTCTCGTGTGCTGAATGGGACCAAAATTTCGAAACCGTTCATACGAAAGCGCTCAGAACTTCGTATCTGTGGACTTGTATCCTTAATGGAGTTCTAGCTATCCATACAGCCATATTAAACTCTCTGATCGTTGTGCTGTACTTCAAAGATAAACGTCTTCAAACTACAGCAAATGTGCTGATCTTAGCTTTGGCTTTTTCTGATCTATTCGTCGCTTTAGTAATCCAGCCTGCTGTGATTGTTAACAACGCTTTGAGATTTCACGAAATTTATAGCTGTGTTTCAGAGCTGACCACGTTCACTTTAGCGGAAATTGGAGTAGGGCTGTCTTGCTGTACCGTGTGCTTTACCATGACGTTAAAAAGATTGTTTGCCATTTGTTGGCCGCTAAAACATCGTGTGCTTGTGACCAAATCTCTACTGAACAAAATATTTTTAGCCGAAGTTGCTTTACATTGTGTGATACTATTACCGCTCGTTCTAAACTCGTCCCTGAAATTCTTGATGGACCTGCAATCGGGGTTCATAATTTTTGGCATCATTTTCGTGTTAGCTGCATATCTGTGTATTTTTGTTATAATTCACAAACGGTCCCGGGCTGTAGCCAAGAATGGTTTGACGACTGATTTTTTGGCGAAGGGCTCCCGGAATTCCAAGCAGAAGAAAATATCGGGGAAAGATGTATCCCAAGATTCCAAGCGAGCTGATAAATCTCCAGATGATGTATCCCAATATTCCAAACGGACTGATGAATCTGCAGACAATGTATCCCAAGACTCCAAGCGAGAGAATAAGTCGACAATCCATGTATCCCAAAATTTCAAAGAAAAGAGTAATTCGCCAAAATATGTTTCCCAGAATTCCGTGCCGCGGAATAAGCCTCCAAAAAATATATCCCAAGGTTCCAAGCGTGAAAGAAATTTGGATGAAAATCTATCCCAGAATTCGAATCGTAACTCCCTGGAGATTGTGTCCCACGATTCAAATGGTAACGAGATAAAGGGTGATCAATATACGTTCAGCACATGCGCGTCATTCCAGAAAGCCAGGTTGAAATTGAAGCAAGAATTACGAGTTTGCAAAGCAATGGCGGTGATAGCCGGTGCTCTGGCGCTATGCTTCCTCCCTCGCGCAGTGATATTCAAGTGTGCAGTGTCTGGTGTAATTTCAATGGAGACGTTTTATAATTATCTTGAGCCGTGGCTTGATGTATTGGCTTTTGTAAATTCATCTCTTAATCCTTACATATATTTCTTTCATAACAAAGATATAACAGAAGGTGTAAAGAAAATTATATTTGGAAAGAAGAATACTCAATTGAATAAAACAAAGTTACCGACTGTTGAGGCGAACATTAAACGATGGAGCAAGTAGTGAATGTGTTTTGACCATTGATCTTTATATACCTGGAGCAAAATCTTCAGTCATTCGGAGCGCAACTAAACCAGAAAGTAACGAGTTACACATTTTGAAGATGACATTTCCCACTTTGGGTTTCCTCCTGCGGAAATAAAAGAGAACTAATAGTGTTTTGCACACCCTAAAAATAGGATATTTTCTAGGGGACCATAACCCCCTCCCCCCACACTGGGTTGGGGCTAGGTCCGAATTTTGATGAGCAATGTAGAAAGTACTTTGTTATGAAAATTATTAACACCTGTGTCAGATCCTCATATATTCTGTCAGTATATATTATGTATCAAAGAATGGGATAACCCGCAACTAATGTCATACTACTATTTTTTATGTATATGATTCGTAAGCTTACCTGTTTATCACTGTAGTTTGTATATATTGAAAAAGAATGTAAAAGTTTCGATTGTTATTTATCTTTAATTTTTGTTATAGCACTGCAATTGTCACTTAATTTTTTGGTTAATGAAAATTTTAAACATACATTAATGTCTAAAAGCTAGCTGTCTCCACATTATTAAAAGCATATAATCAAAGTAACTGTATGGAATATGGACGCTTCTTATTGATCCTGTTTTAGGCAGCTCGCATCTGATTGGTCATGTTTCAGACAGATCGCATATATCATTTGAACGACCGTCTTACTTAGAATTCTTATACTGACGATTGGTATGAATATTTATTCCCGCTCGTTCAGATTATAAATCTTAATTTAAAACGCCCTTATCAAAGCATTTTATTGGTATATAGATCTGCACCTTACAATGGCCGTTACTTTATTAAAATAAAATCATTAATATCTGTTCTTATATGTAACTTTAAATTAAACACATGCCCTGCAGGTGTTCGTTTTATTGAGGTTTTTAAAGGAAAATATATAAGAATTTTGCCGTGTTGGGGAAGTGCCCGTATTAGAGATGTGTCCGTATTAGAGACTGAGGTGTCTGTCGGATCGAGAGTTCAGAAATATCTATATTTTACCACTTCCAATCTTTAAAATGGCTGTGAACTTCACTGATGAAAGTCCAAGCTATTTCTCGTGTGCTGAATGGGACCAAAATTTCGAAATCGTTCATACGAAAGCGCTCAGAACTTCGTATCTGTGGACTTGTATTCTTAATGGAGTTCTAGCTATCCATACAGCCATATTAAACTCTCTGATCGTTGTGCTGTACTTCAAAGATAAACGTCTTCAAACTACAGCAAATGTGCTGATCTTAGCTTTGGCTTTTTCTGATCTCGTCGTCGCTTTAGTAATCCAGCCCGCTGTGGTTGTTAACAACGCTTTGAGATTTCACGAAATTTATAGCTGTGTTTCAGAGCTGACGACGTTCGCTTTAACGGCAATTGGAGTAGGACTGTCTTGCTCTACTGTGTGCTTTACTATAACTTTGGAAAGATTGTTTGCCATTTGTTGGCCGCTAAAACATCGTGTGCTTGTGACCAAAT
The DNA here is from genome assembly GCA_902702795.2 of Paramuricea clavata. Classification (NCBI taxonomy): domain Eukaryota; kingdom Metazoa; phylum Cnidaria; class Anthozoa; order Malacalcyonacea; family Plexauridae; genus Paramuricea; species Paramuricea clavata. The sequence goes on from CACRXK020001745.1 coordinate 37,906, forward strand.
CTCTACTGAAAAAAATATTTTTAGGTCAAGTTGCTTTACATTGTGTGATAGTATTCCCTTTCATTCTAAACTCGTCCCTGAAATTCTCGCTAGAAATGCAATCGGGGTCTATAATTTTTGGCATCATTTTCGTGTTAGCTGCATATCTGTGTATTTTTATTATAATTCACAAAAGATTCCGGGCTGTAGCCAAGAATGGTTTGACGACTGATTGTTTGGAGAAGGTATCCCGGAATTCCAAGCAGAAGAAAATATCGGGGAAAGATATATCCCAAGATTCCAAGCGAGCTGATAAATCTCCAGATGATGTATCCCAATATTCCATGCGGACTGATGAATCTACAGACAATGTATCCCAATATTCCAGGCGGACTGATGAATCTACAGACAATGTATCCCAAGATTCCAAGCTAGAGAATAAGTCAACAATTCATATATCCCAAGATTCCAAAGAAAAGAGTAATTCGCCAAAATATGTTTCCCAGAATTCCATGCCGCGGAATAAGCCTCCAAAAAATGTATCCCAGGGTTCCAAACGTGAAAGGAATTTGGATGAAAATCTATCCCAGAATTCCAATCGTAACTCCCTGGAGATTCTGTCCCATGATTCAAATGGTAAGGAGATGAAAATCCCGGATAATAAATTAAAGGATGAGCAACGTACGTTCAGCGCATGCGTGTCATTGCAGAAAGCCAGGTTGAAATTGAAGCAAGAATTACGAGTTTGCAAGGCAATGGCCGTGATAGCCGGTGCTGTGGCGCTATGCTTCCTCCCTCGTGCAGTGATATTTAAATATGTTGTGTCTGGTGCGATTTCAATGGAGACGTTTTATAACTATCTTATACCGTGGTTCGATGTATTGGCTTTTGTAAATTCATCTCTTAATCCGTACATATATTTCTTTCACAACAAAGACATAACAGAAGGTGTGAAGAAAATTATATTTGGAAAGAAGAATACTCAATTGAATAAAACAAATTTACCGACTGTTGAGGCGAACATTAAACGATGAAAGTTTCAAAAGGTCTACTTTTTTGGGACACCATATATAGTATTTAGCCTGGCTTTTCACGAAGCTGTTCAAATATTACCATGCTTTTGGCCATTGGCAAGCGATGTTGACATTGACTTTAAATTTTTTTCTCTTATATACAAGAGGTTAATAATTTAATAGATACATATTTCTGGTTTATGCACTGACATTCGTGACGTTTATGAATTATTTTCTAGCTAAACTTCATTCACAACACAGATATCTAGAAGGTGTGGGCGTCTCTATTCGCCGTGACATCGCGGGACGCTAAATTACATCACACCGGCCGGTCGTAAAGATTGAGTCACGATCTTTCTCATCAGCCGAAATACAACACTTTAGAACTGAAAATACATGGAGTGATTATAACTAGAGAATATAGGCCTATACTTATGATTTATATCTGGTTTACTGGTATAAACTATTATAAACTGGCTGTTGAGAAATATCGTAACTCTACTTTTACGACCTAAATTCTAACAATACGTTATTTCAATAGTTTTGGCCAGTTTTGGTTTTTTGGGGGCACCCAGTACAGGGTGTATCAAAAATAGGAGACGTTTAATTAGAAATTAACCTTATATATTGTTATATAATTTGAATGCTATAAGCACTACTCTGAACACAAGAGTGCGGAAACACAATTGAATTGAAGTTTTAATTACCAGAAGCAAAATATATTGTGCTTAACAACAATAGATTAATTTCATGATACACCCTGTATAGTAGTAACTCTGGTCCAGAACAGGATGATCTTTCCTGGTCTCTAGGAGAATCTGTTTAGAACTGATAGAGCTTTCCAGTATAAATAAAGTTAACTTGATTTTGTTGAGTATATATATCTACTATATAATTATATAGTTCAAGTAAGGTCATTGAAGAGTAATTTGTTTTGGTTTGCGGGCATTTGAGTACCTGCTTCAGTCACTGTTTGAAGACGCTCATACGATCTTAATAATTAATTATCTTATGCAAGCTTTAGACAGCATTACACGAGCTTTCATCTGCATCTAAACCAGACACTGTTGTGAAGTAATTCTCTATTCTTCACTATTGTGAAGTAATTCTCTATTTTCCTGGTGCATGGTAAGGATTACCTGTGTAGAATATGGAAATTAGGTGATTTTGAAGCTGCAGAACAAAGGTATATAAGCATTGATAATTATTATAATCAAATCAGTATAAAGGTAGCGTCATAACATCAGGCAAAATAACGCTTTGTAGGATTAGAGATTTTTTAAACGGATTCTTGGTGAGATATCTGTAATCAAATCAATTTGCAGCAATAGCCAATTGGCTCTATTTGCAACAAATATATACATGACTTTGCTAAATACTGATTATATATCAATAGTCAATAATTAACTATTACTATCAAAAGTATACAAAAGTAACTACTTTTAGTAAAATTGTGCATAGTTTAAGTTTGCCCAAGGCATAAGAAAATAAAACATTTTTATTCGTTGCCCGTACTCCATGAGTTCGCTAGAACTTTTGACATCTGAAACTATACAGTCAGCTACAGCCATTACCCCCAAATTTGCATATAATTGAATAAAATCTAAACAAATTAAGTTATTCAGTTTGCTAAGTTCTCTTCAAAGCAAACTTTTTTACGACTCGCATTTGCTGATGCAGTTCAAAAAGTTTGTTCGTTCATTATACGGAACATTTTCTAGGATATCAAAATTTCTGTGATACTGATGAATATCACGGGGACTCGACAGGTACACTGTAGATGAATTGACTCCCACAGGCGGCACAGATCGCGACAAGTCTTAATTTTTAAATTTGCTTGTGGCTGTTGAGAATATAGTCTATAGAGTATAGCATAGTTTGTTTATGGCAAATTAACAAATTTGCAAGATATCTCGTCTGTATGCACATGTTTGATTGCGTCGCTGTTCCAGTGTACGAAAGCACTGGCAAAAATTAAGGTAACCAAGCACTGTATACTACTTACAGAAGCATAGAAAATAAAACAAAGGTAACTTCATAGCAAGCATTAGAATTATACATGCAGCCAATTCAAAACCTTAAACTCTAAACCTTAAACTCGAAGCGCGCAAAGTTTAATGGGAACACAAGTTTCAAGCTTAATATTTGAATATTGCAGCCATTTGTTGATGCATTGTTCTCGAAAGGAGATATTTACCATGTCTCTAAGGGGCGGACCATTAGAAATCCCGGGAGGGGGGGGGGGGGGAAAATTCCCCCAAAAAAATTCGTGCAAAGAAAAATGCCTGGAAAAAAAATTCGTGCAGCCATTACGTCAGAGAAAAAAAATTCGTGCAAGCAAACAGCAAAGTACAAGTAGTCTTGAAAAAAAATTCGTGCAGAGGTTAAATGCATTAAAAAAAATTCCTGCAGAGACATGAGACTGAAAAAAAAATTCGTGCCGCAAAAATTTTATACCCCCCCTCCCGGGATTTCTAATGGTCCGCCCCTAAGAAATGGGCCCCAGCATATATGATTTCTAAACTGATTAAATGATGCTCCTATTATGCTTTGCACGCTTAGAGTTTAAGGTTTAAGGTTTAGAATTTAAGGTTTGCAAAGGACAACCTTTTTTGAAGTACTATTTAAAAAACGAGCAGAAGTGTTTTATTAGGTTTAAAGCCACGAGCGCGCAGCGCAAGTGGCTTTAGACCTAATAAAACACGACCTGCGAGTTTTTAAATGGCTTCAAAAACGTTTGCATAATAAGTCAAATCTTTATATAAAAATCTTTATATAAAAGTCTTTATATAGTTTGCATAACAATGGTCTTTTGTTAAAGTGTTCTTTAGCTGGTATAATGACGTATGCACGTGACTAATTTCTTACTCAAGATTGGATAATTGCTTCATGAATTATTAATGAGTTTTTGAATTAGCTGTAAACAAACGTTAGTCAAATATGTCTATATGCATGCGTGTCTGCATGGCTCATGAACGAAGAAACAATGGGACATACTGATCGTTGAATCGTCTCTGTACAAGGGTAATAAAGTAACTTTGCACACATGCGTAATAAGTCGTAAGTCTCTGCACACATGCGTTTATATAAAGTAACACAATACTCCAAGGTATGGCGTGGCTACAATTATAAGGCATGCCGAAAACAGGCATACTTTATATAGCCACGGTGATAAAGAACCCAACACTCCATTGTATATACTGCGCGTTTTTATGAAACTATATTTACCATAAACCGCTATAGTTCATACCTCCAGATCATAGATATCTTATATACACTAGATAGTGCATCTAATTATTCTGCAATTCAAAAATTGAAGCCGTGATTGCAGACTCAGGATATTCCCATGAAATGAGAAGATTCGTATGTTTTCTATTTCTTAAACAGGAAACTTAAACATTAAGTTAAACCTATTCCAAATACATTTTCAAACTATTCAAATGATGAAAGTTATTGTTGTTTTTTAAGTGTTTATTAGCGAGTGGGAAACTTCAACATGGCCGCCATCTATTCAAATGGGGGTAACCGCTGGAATATTCTTGGCTTCAATTTTACTAAAAGAGATGCGCTATGTAGTGTATATAAGATATCTATGCTCCAGATACAGCCAAGGTGCCGCTCATGAAACTACAGCACCCCTACGGCTCTCCAAACAAATGCTATAAAACACTGGCTATAACCGTGGCTATAATTTGAGCTGTATGCTTTATAGCCACGGCAATAAAGTAACCCAATAAAGTGACCCAAGAGGAGAATTTGCATTGATATAGCAGATAAAGCAATATAAATTTGTTTATTTGTGATGAATTCAGTACTTTTTTACCATGGATATCAACAAAAATATATCAACCGTATTCATTTGTTGGATTTCGGCATCTCAATATATCAATCCATTTTCAAATCACCCGCGGTCACAGTCAATATAACTGCTTATACTGTCATCAGACTGATGTTGATGGCGAAGCTGAATTATTGTTGCCGTTGGGTGAACGCCGTGTTAAACCACTCTAAACTTTCAGGATTTCAGCGATAGTTGCCTGTTTCTTCTATACTGTAGATGAAGATATAATCGCGTACGGTCGATGCTAGTGTATGTGGCGACCGAATTAGCGACGATAAAGACAACTGTCGATTGAGAGAGACACTTTCACAGAATTTCGACGTTTCGACCGAAGGCCCTTTGTCGTTGGTTATAGCTACTAACTTCCCAGCAAAGCTAAGCCTTCTCTCGAACTGATCGAAGTCCTGGTTATCATTTTCAGGTAGTTGTAGCCTCTTCCAATTTGCAGCTGTCTGTATAGGAGGAAATTGCGAATACAATTACTACTGGCCATTGCATGGGGCAAAGTGCAACAAGCATATTGGCTAAACGTACAAAGTTGTCCTTCAGTAGCATTATATAAATATTGTGTTCGAGTGAGGCCAAAAGCTACTGTAAAAAGTAAAGCCTAACTTAGGCGGCAAATTTTTAATAGAAAAATATAAAAAGTTAAAAAGGTCTCTAACTTTTTATATTTCTATATTTTTCTATTAAAATTTGCCGCCTAAATTAGGCTTTACTTTTTACACTAGCTTTTGGCCTCACTCAAACACAACAAGCCTATTGGCTATTTACAAACAAATTAGTACGTTTAGTTTTGTTAGTATTCCTAAATAGTTCCAGGGCCTTTGGTGGCGCGGTCGACAAAGCAAGCGCCTTTCATCTCTGAGTTCGTGGGTTTGATTCTCGCTATGGACTCATGTGAAAAGAGTCTGTCAACGCTCTGTCGCAAGTCGTGGGTTTTCTCCGGGTGCACCGGTTTCCTCCCACAGGGAAAATTGACAGGGTGGGTTAGGATAAACACAGTTAAGAAAGTAATATCACAATTGTTGTAAAGATAAAATAGTCTGCGATGGGCTAAGTATACACGCGTAAAAATTGAGAAAATCAACAACTTGTTCCAGGTTGATATCAACAGGCGTGAACAAGGTTGTGCGGCCCACTATGAACAGTATTGTCAACATGTTGTTACAGCATTGTTCAACTGTAACAAGTTGGAACAACATGGTTGACAACTTGTTCATAGTTGGCCGCACAACATTGTTCACGCCTGTCGATATCAACTTGCAACAACCTGTGCGTTTTTAGCTGTGTATGTAATTAGGTAAGCGTAATACTTGATGTAAAGTGCATTTGGTCATATCCGCATGTTAATTTGCGTTGTAGAAATGCTAATCGTAATCGTTTTCCATTTTTCTAGTCTTACTTGATTGGATTATTTCAACTGAACAATGGAGGAACAAGAAAACGCAGCGAAACTACTAGAGGAGAAAAAAGCGGATTGGGAGTCGTTTGTTAGGAAGGCCAAAGTGAAGACAGGCAACCATACAACCATGGTGCGATTTTACAACGCCATTTATAATTTCATGATAATGACAGTCATATTGATTGCGGGTAAGTTGTGACAAGAGGATTTTTTCTCCAAATATTTGATATTCCAAATTGCTTGCTTATAAGGTGCGAGTAGTACTGTTGTATTTCAAATAGTTGTCATTTTGTTGTTGTTGTTGTTGTGTTTGTTGTTGTTGTTGGTTGTTGTTGTTTGTTGTGTTTGTTGTTTGTTGCGTTTGTTGTTTGTTGTTTGTTGTTGTTGGTTGTTGTTGGTTGTTGTTGTTGTTGGTTGTTGTTGTTTGTTGTTGTTGTTGGTTGTTGGTTGTTGTTTGTTGTTTGTTGTCGTTATTTGTTTGTTGTCGTTGTTTGTTGTTGTTGTTGGTGGTGTCGTTGTTGTTGTTGTTGTTGTGTATGTTGTTGTTGCTACATTCATGCTTGCTACTATTTTTATGTTGTGATTGTTATTTATCGATGTTGTAAGGGTTGCCGTTACTTCTTTGTTTTTTATTTTTATCGTTGTTCTTACTGTTCATCGGAAAATATTGTGGTTTGATGAAAGTTTTTTTTCAAAGTTTCTGTGATCACGGTAGGAATTTTGTAAAGGTAAATTCTAAGTTTTGAAGGATTTGTAAGAAATGTTTGAGGGAAAACACTGACCCAGAATTTACCTATGCAAAATTCTTACTGTGATCACAGAAACTTTCATAGTGTAAACCAGCCTTCAGTGATAATTCATTTTTTTCCAGGAATTCTCACATGTATAATCCTCCTGGGCGGTATAGACAAGATGGTACTGGCAGCTCTGAGCGGAGCATGTACCATACTAACAGCCTGTTCAAAATTCTTGGTAGCAGACCGTAAGAAGGCAGGACATAAACGCTTCGCTAAGCTCTTTCAGACATTATTAATACGCATGTTACGATGTGAGACGACTGTAGAGTACAATGCATTAAGACATGAACTGACTGAGGCAATTATCAGGGAACCATTGGTTTTAATTTGGCAACGAAGGAAGACTAAAACGAAGTTGAATTACACGATGACACATCGTTTAGCGCTGGTATGTATTCCCCTTTCTGCTGATCAAGCCTGTCACTGCAGGAGCGATTTTCAGTGCGAATTTATTCTTCTGATGGATGTGAACGAGTGGATGAGTTATGAATGTTCAGATGAGGGTATATGTACTCAGAACAATGATAATTCATCTGCTCGTTCACATCCATCAGAAGTAGAAAATTTCACTAGAAATCGCAGCAAAAATTGCAAGTGTAAATGGGCCTTAATTATAGTTCTGTAATATTTTTTACAGAAAACGTGAAAATTATTTAGCGCACAGTCTCTAATTACGCCGCCCCCCCCCCCCACCCCCGCCGCCCACTTCTATACTAAGCACCCAGTTCAGGACCAGTGGAAGAGAGGAAATACCGGGCTTGCTTTGGCAACTCGTTATGTTTTAGTAACTGTGCAGAATGGATTTCCTTTGTCTTGCACGAGCGCGTTAATTAGAACCATATCACTACGTTTGGTATGACATGACTGATGTGATCGTTTAATTAACTTTCAAATAACGTGAGCGAACAGATCACGACTGTTTTGGTATATAAAAGGGACGTGTGAATTAAACAAGTCGTATATTAAGTTCTTTGTAGGATTGCATGGCGATAAAACATATAAAACTTTTTGTTTGTGAAAACACCATGTAAATTTATTACTGCAAAGCTTTCGATCCGTAAGCCCGGATCTTCATCAGTGCTAATAGTATGAGCACATATTATTAGCACTGATGAAGATCCGGGCTTACGGATCGAAAGCTTTGCAGTAATAAATTTACGTGGTGTTTCCACAAACAAAAAGTATTATAAGTCGTATATTATTGGCACTGATGAAGATTTGGGCTTACGGATCGAAAGCTTTGCAGATAATGAATTTATGTGGTATTTCCACAATCCAGAAACTGATAACTCTTTATTTCTGGTACTTCTCGTGGTAGGCGCTAGAAGGTAAAGAAGAACCAGTACTTGGTAATACCTCACCCATGAACCATCATCAATATGGTCGTATGAGCCCTGGTAAACCAATGGAGTTTAATCCACATGACTTTCACGTGATGTCCATTGGGGAACCGTCGAGCAATCAGCAGGTAGACGTCATATATTATAGGCAGACTACACACGTAAAAACGCACAAGTTGTGGCAATGCTGTTCCAACAACTTGTCAACAGGATGTGTTCGCACTGCTTGTTCCCAGCTTGTTGACAAGTTGTCAACGGCTTGCTGACAACTTGCTACAAGGTTGTTGAGCTCAACAGACTTGTTACAAGTTCTTCCAACAATTTGTTATCGTCTTGCTATTCAACAACTTGTCAACAAGTTGTGAGTGACAACCTTGTAGCAACTTGATAAAATAACAGCATTGTTACAACTTGTTCACAAACCTGTAGCGAACACATCTTGTTGACAAGTTGTGAGATTTTTACGTGTGTATAATTTCACGAAGAGTGCTTCCATTTTGACTCTACCAAGCACTGCAAGTTCCCTTGAGGTATTCCAGTTTTGTTTCGATATACAGTACTCCTATATTTTACTTTCTACATAGGGACGTCACTCGCGTGATGGCTATGTCGCAATCTCTGGTTTCCAAGAACAGCCTGAAAGAAATATTTCAAGAAATAGCAATCGAGACAAAAGCATGATTGCAGAACAGGTAAAATATCTCCAAGTGGAAATTCTCATAAATCGAACATTTCTTCCTTTTACTAAATCTCTGGGGAGAACAGTTTAGAACTGATAGAGCTATCCAGTATAAATACAGTTAGTTTAGGTTAGATTTCCTCCTGTAGTAACACTGGATCAATAAGAGATGACTCTTACTGGACCTCTACAGAGAACAGTTTAGAACTGATAGAGCTATCCAGTATAAATAAAGTTAGTTTAGTTTAGGTTTCCCCCTATAGTAACACTGGATCAGTAAGAGATGATTCTTACTGGACCTCTATAGAGAGAACAGTTTAGAACTGATAGAACTATCCAGTATAAATAAAGTTAGTTTAGTTTAGGTTTCCTCCTGTAGTAACACTGGATCAGTGTTTTAGATTCTTACTGGATGATTCTTACTGGACCTCTAGGGAGAACAGTTTAGAACTGATAGAACCATCCAGTATAAATAAAGTTAGTTTAGTTTAGGTTTCCTCCTATAGTAACACTGGATCAGTAAGAGATGATTCTTACTGGACCTCTAGGGAGAACAGTTTAGGACTGATAGAACTATCCAGTATAAATAAAGTTAATTAGGTTAGATTTCCTCCTGTGGTAACACTGGATCTGAAGAGATGACTCCATACTGGAACTGATAAAACTCTTTAGTGTAAAATGTGAACTGATAAAACTCTCTTAGTTTTAGGTCAGATATACGATGTTTCGGACACGTACGTCTGATGCCTTGTTTACACCGAGTATCTTTCATTATTTTAGATGCCTGATTCTTCCCCCAGCAAAGGCAAAAAGAAGAAAATAAAAACAGAAAGTGAAAAGGTATAAACTATGAATTTTGAAAACAGTCTGAGCTACATCCTTCGAAATTCAGCACTCAACTCACTCTTTTGGCACAGGATCTCAGCCAGGGTCTCAGATTTACGTTTTTAGGAGTGTTTCTAAATTTCAGGGCGTGTACAAGCCAATTACAGTACCCAGAATAGTGACTTATTTCATTATTTCCTGTAGTCATTTCAGTCCAAACATACATTCCAAGCTGCGTCATCTCAAGGGACACTTGATGAGATCGATGAAGAGGAGGAAACTGAGGGACAACAGGTGGGTTTTATACCATTCTATCCATTCCCATCCTCGACACTTTTGTGAATGTTTTAGGTAGATTCTTGTTTTTTAATTAATATTGTTAGCCAGAATTTACATTTCCTAAAACAACTTTACATTTTCCTAAAAAAATGTTTGAGAATTTAATGTTATATAATACCCTGAAGAAGAAGAAAGATTTTATTATGCACATTGGTATTAATATTTACAGTTTATCTGTTGAGATTAGAACTTAAGAATTATACATAATGATGTTATTATAAATTTAAATTGGATGTGCGCAGTAGCCAAAGTAGCGTGAGCTTTCGAGTTGGTTAAAGCCATTTACCCTCAGATTTCCAAACACGTTCAAGTTCGTGTAATATATATACAGGGTAGCCCCCTCCCCTCCCTCCCTGTTATGTAGGTTCAAGGAAGGTGTACCCCCCTAAGACCACTTCCTGTTTTTTCGTCATTCGTAGTTCGAATGGGATTTATTTGTCTTGTCAGAACCTCCAGGAGACAAGTGAGACCACGGCATTAAATGGTCGGAAAGGAAAGAAAAAGAAAGGGGCGACTCAGGTATGATGTCATCGCAAACTCGTTAATAATTCATGAGAAAATTAGCCAACCATATTGCTTTATTTTGCTCACATGATAATATCGGATACCTGGTGAAGTATATTGATCCAGTCCTAGGAGTGGATCACTAGATTAATTCAGGCTATTAAAAGGCTACGCTATATTGAAAATAATTAAACTTTTTTATCTCTTTTAGTCCAAGATATCCACACCAACCCAAGATCTTCCTCCGCCACCTTCGATAACAGAAGGCGATGACGATGATTATTATGATAATGGCTCACAGCAGGTCAGAAATGAAAGTTTAAATGTTTTAGAATAATAGAAATAATACAATGTTCAATATGTATCTCGTCAGTCAGAATTCAGCCCCCGCACACATTAATAACACCATGAATCAAATCCCAAGTTTTGATCAAGTCCTAGGACTGGATAATGTTTTAATTAAGTCCTAGGACTGGATGAAGTTTTGATCAAGTCCTAGGAATGGATGAAATTTTGATCAAGTCCTAGGACTGTGTGAAGTTTTGTTCAAGTCCTAGGACTGGGTGAAGTTTTGTTCAAGGCCTAGGACTGTGTGAAGTTTTGTTCAAGTCCTAGAACTGTGTGAAGTTTTGTTCAAGTCCTAGGACTGTGTGAAGTTTTGTTCAAGTCCTAGGACTGAGTGAAGTTTTGTTCAAGTCCTAGAACTGTGTGAAGTTTTGTTCAAGTCCTAGGACTGGATGAAGTTTTGTTCAAGTCCTAGGACTGAATGAAGTTTTGTTCAAATCCTAGGACTGGATGAAGTTTTGTTCAAGTCCTAGGACTGGGTGAAGTTTTAGTCCTAGGACTGGATGAAGTGTTGATCAAGTCCTAGGACTGAATGAAGTTTGATCAAGTCCTAGGACTGGGTGAAGTTTTATTCAAGTCCTAGGACTGGATGATGTTTTGATCAAGTCCTAGGACTGGGTGAAGTTTTAGTCCTAGGACTGGATGAAGTGTTGATCAAGTCCTAGGACTGAATGAAGTTTGATCAAGTCCTAGGACTGGGTGAAGTTTTATTCAAGTCCTAGGACTGGATGATGTTTTGATCAAGTCCTAGGACTGGGTGAAGTTTTAGTCCTAGGACTGGATGAAGTGTTGATCAAGTCCTAGGACTGAATGAAGTTTGATCAAGTCCTAGGACTGGGTGAAGTTTTATTCAAGTCCTAGGACTGGATGATGTTTTGATCAAGTCCTAGGACTGGGTGAAGTTTTAGTCCTAGGACTGGATGAAGTGTTGATCAAGTCCTAGGACTGAATGAAGTTTGATCAAGTCCTAGGACTGGGTGAAGTTTTATTCAAGTCCTAGGACTGGATGATGTTTTGATCAAGTCCTAGGACTGGGTGAAGTTTTAGTCCTAGGACTGGATGAAGTGTTGATCAAGTCCTAGGACTGAATGAAGTTTGATCAAGTCCTAGGACTGGGTGAAGTTTTATTCAAGTCCTAGGACTGGATGATGTTTTGATCAAGTCCTAGGACTGGGTGAAGTTTTAGTCCTAGGACTGGATGAAGTGTTGATCAAGTCCTAGGACTGAATGAAGTTTGATCAAGTCCTAGGACTGGGTGAAGTTTTATTCAAGTCCTAGGACTGGATGATGTTTTGATCAAGTCCTAGGACTGGGTGAAGTTTTAGTCCTAGGACTGGATGAAGTGTTGATCAAGTCCTAGGACTGAATGAAGTTTGATCAAGTCCTAGGACTGG
>CACRXK020001746.1:0-50330 GCA_902702795.2 Paramuricea clavata
CAACGAAAATTTTTATTGGCTATTTCAATCCTACTTGACAACCTAACTATGAAAATATTATCATTTCCTTCTCGAACATTTTACTCTAGGAGTAAAATGCATGCAAACTTTGTGTGTCGCCGCCATCTTGGAAAAAATGACCTTCGAAGGTCAACGAATTTTGTGACGTCATTAGATGGGTAGCACCAAAACTACAAGTGAGAATTCTATTGCGTGCGTGTCGTGTTAGCCAAAAATATGTCGTTTTGAGCGTTATACTGGCCAATACTTTTCGCAGTCAAACAAGAGAAGCCTACACTATCAGATAAAAACATATCGAGCGACTGGGAAAGCAAGGAATGGCGCAATTTACAATACAGGTAATTGATCATAAAATATTGCATTAGTGTTTGCCTTGTTTACACTCGAATTACTGCGTTTATTTAACACGGACTAGGACTGATATACTATCAGAAATAGTGTTACAAATAAGGAACATACTTGGTAAAACGTTTCTGCCCTTCGTTTAGGCTCAAAGTGCACTACGCGTGGTAATACTCGGTATTGTTTTATAATCATGAAATTGTGTTTACCCATCTAATGACGTCAGATAATGTATGCTGTGGCACAAGTGTTTATTTTCAAAATGGCGGACTACTGTTGAACTTTTTATTACATTTTCTCAACAACTAAATGCGACAAACCGGCCAAAATATAAAATTAAGTATTCCGTAAGCATACCTAATAGATATAAGCAATAAAAATTTTGGTTGCCAATGTCCTTTAATATATTACTTTCCATTCACGCAGCTAGATATTTTGGAAGAATTCTGATGCAAGGTATTCCCGAACAATTTTCATGGTGCTGATGATTTCGCTGATATGCTAAAACTCTTTTCAGTTGCAATTTTGTGATATTCCCGATGCCGCGCTAAATTGAGTCATTATAGTAAGTGTATTTTAGGATATTTATATCTCATTAAATAATTGCTTGTGACATTTGCAGTCTTGCATATCTATCTATTTTTGTATGATTGTCTATTAGGGTTCCATGCATTTTGATCTATTCCTATACCTACTGCATCTGCTTTACTTTTATTCGTTTCTATCTTAGTCGGTTTTCTGTTGATACGATACTCGATAATATTTATTATTGCAGGTGGCATTTCTCTAAATATATAGCACCCCTGCAGTGTGCGGAGTATATTACGCTGTAATATCGAGTTTTCACTGTATCTTCCCTCACTTCTTGTAGGCGTCAATGGGAGAATGGGTCGCAAAACGGCAACATTTATATATATATATATATATATATATATATATATATATATATATATATATATATATATATATATATATATATATATATATATATATATATATATATATATATAAAATATATATATATATATATATATATATATATATATATATATATATATATATATATATATATATATATATATATATATATATATATATAAACAGGGTGTAAAAAACTGAACAGATATGAATTTGCTCTCAATTTTGGAAAACAGCTATTAGTATCCAGTTTTTTATGTATATAGCTTCCTTGGGTACTTATAATGTAGAATAATGAAAAATATTTCTCAAACTCAAATTTTGTGAACCACGGGGGGTGGGGAGGGGTGTTTTCCAACAACCTAAAAATGGCTTGCGCACGAAATTTAAAAGCAGTAATCATCTTTTGAGTTAATAGATGGAAAATTTGTTGGGTTCTTAATTACTGTACAAAATTTCAGACAATTTGCTTTAGTTTAAATCCTTTAACTATTCATTTTTCCCTAAAAAATCAGCCTTTCGCATGCTTAATTGATGCCTTTACTTAATTTGCATATTGCTGACATATGCAAATTAGGCAAAGGCATTAATTAAGCATCTTTGCAGGCATAGTGAAAGAGCTTAAACTAAAGCAAATTATCAAATTTTGTGAACCAGGGGAGTGTGTTTTTTCCAACAAACTAAAAATGGATCGCGCACAAAATTTAAAACTTGTAATCATATTTTGAGTTAATAGATGGAAAATATGTTGGGTTTTTAATTACTGTACAAAATTTCAGACAATTTGGTTTAGTTTAAGTCCTTTAACTATTCATTTTATTCCAAAAAATCAGCCTTTCGCATGCCTAATTAATGCCTTTACCTAATTTGCATATTGCTGACATATGCAAATTAGGCAAAGGCATTAATTAAGCATGCAAATAGCTGATTTTTAGGAAAAATGTAAGTTTGCGTGAATAGTTAGAGGGCTTAAATTAAACGAAATTGTCTGAAATTTTGTACAGTAATTAAAAACCCGACAAATGTTCCTCATATAACTCAAAATCCCGACATATTAACTCGAAATATGATTACAACTTTTAAATTTTGTGCGCGAGCCTATTTTTAGTTTGTTGGAAAAGGCACACCCCCTGGTTCACAAAATTTGAGTTCGAGAACACAAATAGGTGTTTTAGGTAACACAAATAGGTGTTTTGAGAAATTGAGAGCAATTTCAAATCTGTTCAGTTTTCTTTATACATCCTGTAGTTCAACAGCAATTTATAGTTCGGAGGTTTATGGTAATTAGATGTTACTAAAATAAAACCGAAAGAAAACTATTAACTGAAGTGTACTGCATGTATATGAATGTCTTGTTCATGGAATAACAGCAAATCTGAAATGAATTAACTCAAATACTCAGAGTCCACCATCATCAACCCTAGAAAAAAGTTGACATTTCTGAACGTCAAGTGAATTAGAACATCCTAGTTCATTCCACAACGCATGTAAAATGTACTTTCAATGAGGTTCTTGAACTAATTTTAAATCATGGCTAAGCTCAGTAACAACATTATTGACGTCCGAACCTCTTAGTCAGTAATCACCATGTTAAACCTAGAGATCAGCATACTCTTCAACTGATTTGTTAATTGAACTTTGCCGCTTGACATCGTTAATGTGGAATTGGCGTAAGATTTTGTACAAATGTCATTCATATGGTAGTGCCTAACACCCGACGTAATCTTGTAGCATCCTTCATTTTGGTTCCACAAGTAGTAAGCCTCGTGTCTTCCAAGACAGTACAAGGAATCTTCTTGACTTTCAAAACCTGGTAGCGATTTAAAATATGCTTACCACAACCAGAACACTTTCGGATTCCACCAGCGATTCTCTTTGCAACAAGTGGTGACGAGGTAGCAGGATCAGATGGTTTTAATTTCTTGAAATGACTAAGTTAGTCGGATTTATATTTCTGACCGAAAAATTTGTCGATGATTCGTTGTTGGCCGTAGAACGTCTGGATGGAGGAAGCGTTTCGACGGCAAGTGGTTCAAGTCGCCGTTTCCTAGATGGACGAGAAGGCTTTTTCGAGCCGACACTCTTTGGAGCTGAAGTTGCTGCCACATTATTCAGGTTCCTTCCAGGAAAATTCTTTAAGAGGCCAGGCATCCTTTCTTTGTGTTTGGCAATCGCCACGGAGTGACAACAAATACTGTTTCTTGAATAATATGAACACCCACATATTGTTTTTCCGCTTTTGAAACAGGTTACCTTGTATGGAATACTCTCTCCACTGTCCACAAAATAAACTCCATCTTGGAACCCTTCTCTGAATTTGTTGCTTTGAAGAAGCGCTTCAGCTTTGGTTTTTATCCCACTGACTTCTTCTTCACTAAAATGTCTAGTTAGAGGCTGAAGGATGTGTGGTTGGATGATTGATGTAGATTGATCTGGGCGTCCCTTCGCACATGAAATCCAAAGAGACGATACACAATTAAAAGAAATTGATGGGACATTTAATGATGATTAGACAGGGTGTGATTGTCTAATTTATTCTAGCCAAAGTCTAAAGTCCAGGTCACACTACACAACAATAACGATAACTTGTATACGCGTGCTGATTGGTCAAAATTTATCGTTATCGCCCGACTTAAAAAAAATCGCTCAGGTGAGCGATTTTAAAATCGTTATCGTCAAACAATAATTTTATCATTTCCGTTGTAGTGTAGACACTAACACGATTTTTTTTTGCCAATTATCTCCTATTTACAAGTTATCGTATCGTTATCGTTCTGTATTGTGACCGGGCCTTGAGGGTTAGTTTTTGAGGGAGCAAAACCAGAGAAAGATAAACTCTCGAAACACAAAAGAGAACTAGTCCGTTACAGGGAATAAACAATTTATTTATTTATTTATTTATTTATAAGATTCGCCAGACTATACAAACATATACATTTATAACATAATAAGTAAATACGCGACTGACCACAGAGATAAACTCTCAATTACTAGAAATTTATCCAATCTAGTACATGGCAGAAAAATCGAAATTGTTAAGCTTGTTTTTTGTAAAATCTTTCTACAAAGCAATTTTTGACGAAATTGTGTCATTACGGATAAACTAAAAATAACTATAGAGGTCAGGTTGCCATCCGCAAGCTGTCTTGAGTAAAGAGAAATAACTATAGAGGTCAGGTTGCCATCCGAAAGCTGTCTTGACTAAAGAGTTGTTTTTAAATACAATGATAAAGCTCTCCCCACAAATGTCTTGACTGTGTTCAAACAATATCAAACTTATAAAAGAACCACTGACCTGTTCTGATGCTTGAGGACTACTGAATTTGAAGGATTTGCAATTGTTATATGCAGTAGCATCTGGACGGATCTTTCTCATCTTGGTGATTTCTCCTTGCCTTTGATCTGGCGTCATATTACTGAAACCCTTGGGGCGAAGATGCTGGTACTCAGCTCTTACTTCCCACTTCTCAGATAACCCAAACCAGGCAAGTTCTTCCTCTTCGTCAAAACTTCCAATTAACTCGTACAGAGACATGATTAGCTTGTCCATGTCTTGTGCTGTGAAGTTCATCCAGTCCTTGATGAGGTCATTTGCACTTTCCACAACATTCTGAGTATACTGAGCGTCGCCAAGGCCAAGATTACTGACAACGAATCTACACAAAGTGCAACCGGCTTAATAAAGACACGTTATATGGAAAACACGACTGAACGATAAAAACTCGAAAGATAAATTTAATATTACCAATCGACTTCATTTTCTTGGGCAAGCTTTCTTTAGCTAGTATTTCGTTGGGGGATAATTTATTGACAAACGAAATAAAAAGTGAAATTTAAAACTTTGGGGTGACGAGTTGGCTGCGGCGAAGACTAAAAGCTTCGGTTGTACTTCACGACATCCACGTTCACAAAGACAAAAATATAATTCTCGACATTTCGAAAAAAGGCCCTTCGTCAGGAGAGTACTGGCTAGTTCGGTTAAAAATTACGGTATATGAATAAGAATTAGACTGTTTTAGTTTATACATGTTTTCTATCATACGAACCTGCACATCTTGCTCTTCATGTCTTGCTTCCTGTATCACAAGAAGTAAGATGGGAACTGTGGATCGCACTTTCGTTCATTGGATTCGAGTGCGTCCCACTTCTCCACCAGTTGCGTTGTCTGCTTCACAAATAATTCGCTTGACTGACACCACAATAGGCCATGCCGTCCAAACAGATCTAAACAGTTTGCAATTTGCTTGCATTTCTCTTGGACATTTTTCTTGCAATGAATATAACAAAGAAGATGAGCCGATGATGGAAATCCTGCCGCAAGGGCATTTGTGAGAGCGTCTTCACTGTCCGTTCCATATGCGTGTAAGAATTTCGATAGACCAGGGACTTCCCTCACCAACCGATGAACAAATGATAAGTATGTTTGTTGATCCTTTGTCATGCAGATCATCATCGGACCTACAAATGTTGGACTGTGTTCACTTCCTTTTACCTTTAAAAGTGTATCCTTGAATGTTGTGACAAGCAAATAAAAAGGCCCAAGCTGGAATATCAAATCTACGCCAAGCTCGGATACAAAACCTTTGTTTTTCGAACAGCAGAATCTAACTATATTGTCAATTTGCTGATCTGTGAATAGTATAAATGTTGGTAGGTTGTTGCAGGTAATTTCACGAACAAATCCAGGAAGAACAGACTTTTGCAATTCAATGACTGAAACTAGGGGATTTCTTGACTGCGCTGACTGTTCTTTATCTACACTCTTCTTTAAATAACGCATCTGCATGCCGTGTATTTCGTGGCAGGGATCCTTCACTTTCACATTTGGAAACACCACCAACGTCCTTAACTGTTTTGAACAGTGCTCGTTTTGGACCATTGCCTTGGAGATTATGAGATGACTTGATATTGTTGCTACATTTTGTGCGAACGTAGGGTTTCCCATCATTCTCATTACGATTACCATGTGATTTGACATCAAACTTCACCTCCTCACCATCATATCTATACTGCATGAAAACAATTGGGTGCCACTGGGAAATGTCTCTTCCAAATTCTACGGTTACTATTACCCTGTGGTACGATGGTAACGTCTTCTAACTGCAATATCACCTCTTTCTTCTTTGCTGACTCTTGTCAATCCTATCACTCTGTCGTCAGAATCTTTGGTTGTTACAAAGAACTTTGTTTTGCAGCCATTGTGTTTCCATTCCCCATTGTTATCACTCAGTATGTCTTCTCTTTCTACTAAGGTATCCATGTCAATGACTAGCAATGCATTTTGTTGTACTTCAAAGGGAATTGAAGTGCTTATTATATCTGTATTTTCTTGTTTGCAGTTCATCAGGAGTGGCACTATAAAATGATTTTCGGTGCTCCCTAATGATGTTAAAAAGCGGCACTATTTATTTTTTCGGTATATTTCAAATTCTGTTTTTTTCTTTAAAGGAGATGCATCTGTACTTAGGTATCCATCAAGCTAAAATATAAAGGACAAAAGTCATCTAGTGATCTACATAATTGAATACAATACAAGAAAGAAAGTAGACCATAATCTTGTCAATATGGTAATTTTACGCCTTAATTTGCTACGCAAGGAACATATGCCTACTTAATGCAGAAACAGAACAAAACTGGTCACCAACAAAACATTTTGTGTATATACCAATCCAAAAAGAAATCATGAGCAGGGTGTTGCAGTGGTATTTGACGCAGTATGTGTTCTGTACACGCAAATGCAAATTACCATTCAATCAAATTTAATTCAAAAAATGATCTTCAGCAGTAAGTGCATGATAAATGGGCCAAGTTTGCAGAATTTCTTCACGTGCAATATTGCAAAAGACTAAAAGATATAACATGTTTTTCTTTAAACAACGCATCTCCAGAATTTCTTATCACAGCTCATTGTCTGATTGTTCAAATTCCTTAAAGAAACTCCTAGTCGAGGAATTTTCTTTACACAATAACATGGAATTTAGAGACTGATGTAAATGCTATGAAGTATGATAGGTATTACATACCTCGTCATCTTGAAACTCATTCTCACTGTAACTGTCATTTCTACTAGGGCTCCTACCAAAACAGAATGATAATATTGTAACGGTAAGATTATCAACATACGTGTTATATATGATAATATTAATGATGAAAACATATTTGTATGAAAACTATCCAGTATTGATACATACTGGAAAAATTGTACCAATGTCATTGGTACACTGGCTTTTTGAATGAATTTTTTTGTATAAAAACTAAAGACTGGAAATTGTTATTTGACAGTACCATGTGTGTAGACAGGCATTCAGTGTATAATATACAACACATTATATTACATTCAAACACTCATTAATAACTCATAATTCATAAGCTTATTGGCAAATCATGTCAACCATAATATCACAGAATAAAGACATACAGAAGTGTAACTTCCATTACAAAACCGTAAGGCGCTTTTTTACCGAAAAAGCTGGCGGCCATGTTCTTAGCAAATAATATATTAGCAATATTAAATTTTTAATATGTTTTCAGGGGGGTGACTGCCTCTCTTTAGGGCACTTGCTAAGAACATGGCGGACTGAAAAAATCCCTTACGCGAAATTAACCTGAAGTGAGTTCTCTGTATGTACTTCCTCTGTGATAATATGTCACATGCAGTGGCTTTAAACCTGATAAAACACTGCTAATTAGTATTCTTTATATAAAGAATACTAATAAGGCAGTATATCTATTGAATTTGTAGTCGTGTTTGAAGCCGTTTAATGAACTTGCAGGTCGTGTTTTACTAGGTCTAAATAAAACACTCCTGCTCGTTTATTAAACAGCACATAAAGTTATTTTACACTTACAGGCTTTCAATTTCTTTATCAATGTCATACATTTCAGATGGTTCTTTTTCCTTTACGTACATTAAAATGATGTCATTATCGCTACTATACGGAGGTATAAACATTAAAAATATGAACAATTACGATGAAATATTATTGCTGCCGAGTGTCAGCAAGGTAGCACATTGATTCATGTCATGGTAAAGTTTACCCAGAGTGCACTCAGTCCAGTCTTCCGCACGACGTATGCATTGTCAAAATCTCGATCTTGTGTCTGTCTATTAAATAACCTTAGGTACTTTCTGCAAGTAAGCTTATAAGGGGGGAATTCAACAACATTTTGCATTTCACGAATTTTTCCTTCTGTGTTTCTGCTCACGATTTTGCAAGCCTTTTATGCTCGATTTTACAGATGGAAACAATCAAATGTTCAGAAGAATTTAGGTAAATACGGCTTAATTTGTTTGCTGATATACATGAAGGATTGAAGGAATTGAAGGAAATGAGCTTTGAACAATTAACCCAAATAATAACCCACTGGCGACTGATCTGACTGATCGATTGGTAACATTTATCATATAAATGTTTCTGTTCACTTTATTGGCTTGTGTTAACATGCATCAGGCGATGTGTTGTTGATTCTAGAATTAGCAATGTACACAAAATATTGTTTATATATATATATATATATATATATATATATATATATATATATATATATATATATATATATATATACTACAGAAAGGCAAAATTATGTCAAGAAAAGCTTAAGAATCCTAAACCAACCCATTGTGGAATATTTAGGCTGTCAAGTGACTATTTACATTTTACATCTCAATCATGCTAACAATGTCTTTCTTATTAACCCACTAAGCTGCAGAGCTTCCCCTTTGACGAGTAAAATCGTCTGGCGGCTCATTTGCATAGTTTGAGCACACTATCAGCGACGGTTTAAAACCTACTTATCAGCAAATATCGCTATAAGATCTAAATTTCGCACCTTCTATGCAAATAATCTAACGAAAGGTTTATCCATTGCTACAAATTGACGTATATAAAGGAAGGAAAGCGAAATTCTACCGGATCTTACCGCAATATTTGCCAATAAAGCGGTAATCGCTACAGAAAAATAGAACAAATTACAGAAGTACAAAACAAGTTGCAGAAGTGGGAAGGTTTTTGTATTTTGACTGTAAATCTTTTGTTATGGAATGTAACCATCAATGCTATTAAATTACATGTTTCCAACATATGTCTTGCAGATCAGGACTTATTCTCAGTTGTTATGAGAGCAGATACTGACATGCTGGTTTTGACCCAAATTTAGGGATTCTGCTTGTTCGCAGGAGATGATTGACAGAAACGGAGGCAGGGAAATTAGAACACGTGAGAGAATAAGAACAACAAAAGTGTATGCGAGAGTGTAGTTGAAACTTTGTACTTGGGACATGCAGAGGGGTAGGGGTACCATCAATTTCGTCCGTGGAGTGATGTAGATGTTTCCAAGAATGATCCAATTTGTATATTTGCAAACCCTATGTGAGATCCACATGTATTTCTTCTTGCAAATTATATTATTATCCATGGCTGCCTAAGGTCTGCAGCTATATGGATGATCCTATTCCTTGACAGTTCTGCAGTAAAGAATAATTTTCTATTGACATAGTTTAAAATGTTGGCATGAAGCACCATATATAAAGTTAATACATACATTTCTAAAATTCATGAATAACTCATGAGCTAATTAGCCAATGAATTTCTTAAAATCTCGTCACATGATGACCCCTATATACCGTGATATAGGTCGGTGTGTGCTGATTTAAAATTCATATGTAGACCACATGTACCTTTATGATAAAGGTACATGTACCTTTATAAAGCATTCTTTAACAAAATGTTTATTGATCTGTTCCTAATAAAAACTCAAATATTCGAGAAATCAATAAATACTTTATTTTCCAAAATTAAAATTAATGTTACAATTGTTAAACACGGGATTAACAACCCTTTCATTTTGATTACATACCACTTTAAACTGTTTAAACCCAACAAACTTGCTCAACTAAAATTCTAAAGACGCTTCATTCATCTCCGCTAGCGATGTAGTTAATGTCTGGATTGGGCCAATATCATCAGTTTCATGACCAGCGTCGTCGATCTTCACTTCTTTAACCTTCTAGCAGCTATCCAGGAATCAAAAA
This sequence comes from Paramuricea clavata, assembly GCA_902702795.2. Classification (NCBI taxonomy): domain Eukaryota; kingdom Metazoa; phylum Cnidaria; class Anthozoa; order Malacalcyonacea; family Plexauridae; genus Paramuricea; species Paramuricea clavata. Next base: position 10,313 of record CACRXK020001746.1, read on the forward strand.
TCTTCAATGCTCACTTTGTCACGTATCTTGTACTTGGCGGCATCGCTCTTTCGAGCAACGTTTGCTCCTCTTCAGCACTTCGAGCGCTTCGAAACCGACTCATTAACAAAACAAGTCAAATATGTTCAAATTTCCATTTGAAAAATCCGTTTAACGACTTGTATGACTTGACAATTAATCTAGTCATTAATTTGCTTGCTGATCAATGAAGGGAAGAATCGTAAAACAATAGAACTATTGTAGTTAGCATTTCTTATTATTTCATTGGGACCCAAAACAAAAGGTGAATTTTAGAAGTCATTTATAAACCTCGTGATTGGGCTTTATCGGTGCCTATAGCCGCTCGCCTTCGGCTCGCGTCTATATGCACCGATAAAGCCCTCTCACTCGGTTTATAAATAGTACATATAACCTGTGGTCACATATAGTTATAATTATTGCAATGTTGCAATCTTAATATATTGACAATAAAAAATCAGACATACAGATTATAGTGTGTTTTTTCCAATTTGAATGAATGAAAACTTCTATTTTGGGACCGGTCATTATATATGGTAGGGAGGAGAGAAAAAATAAGGGGGGGGGCATATGTATAAATGACTAGAAGGAGGGGGGGGGGCTATTACATTTTTTAAAGAAAATGAGGGGGTTGCAATCAAATTTGAAGATAACTTTTCCCTACCCACCCACCTATGTTTATTCTAGAGGATTTTATCTTTTAGTATGTCACTTTTATATTTTATATAATTTTTAATTTCACATAAAATAGGATGTATAGACCACTATACATTGTATTTCGTTACCACTGACTTGTCAGTGTGACTTGTGCTGGATCGAGGTATGCCTTGGTAGAATCTCCAAAATTGTCATGGCTATCTCCTTTATATTACTGATTGTTACTCTCGTTGCTGCGGAGCTGCTATGGCAATACTTTGTGCCATCAAATCTAGTAGTACAGCCTTGGACCACAAAAGGCAACTGCCTCCAAACACTAATATTAATTCTCTGCTGTTAAACATGGTTACAATGGAAACCTGATTTTAGAGTAATATATGAAAATACCCCTCTTTTAATTATAATTTTCTGCTAATATATATTTTTGGTCGACGTTAATATCTTGTCAGTTCCATATTCTTATTTAATAATTAACACTATAACTCCTGGGTATCCCTAGTGGACGAGTATATGAAAATGGGGGAGGGGGTGTCAAAGAAAAATATTATAATATATAGGGGGGTCATCATTAAATTTCTGCTCTTTAAAGGGGGAGCTTTCAATTTTAAAAATTTAGGAAAGAAAAAATTCCCCTCCCCCCTTCCATAAATAATGACCGGTCCCTTAAACAGGGTAATTATCTTGTCAAAATGATCATAATTGACATTCATTGGATATTTGTTGGCAATTAAGTAATTTTTATATGGCTATCTAAAGCCCACCCTTTTCCCCCAGCCATGCACCTTGTCTCCCCGGGGTGGGGGTTTGCAGTGAGAAGTAATACATGGGTCACTACCACTCACTACATGCATGTGGTCAATTAGTAAAGTGGTTTGTTTTCAATCCATCTAATGTCTGTGCAATCCTAATCAAGAAGTAAACAAATAACGATAAGAAGGCTGTTTTGGTCTGTTTCGATCTGCTGTAAATGAGTTAAAACCAATACATATACGTGAACTTTCACAACACAATATAAAAAAAGACTGACAGTAACACTAATCTCTCCATGGCAAAACTTTAGCCAGTCCAAACTCAACTAGGAAGTGCAGTATTAAACACATATATTCACACATAGAAAGGTTCGCTGTCGTTTTACTTTAGTTCAAACTAAGGGGCTGTTTATATGAGGCGAGCCAGCTCGGGTACCCGAGCTACAATCTTGGACATAACTGGTTGAGACTATTTTCCCCCTATAGAAAATTCGCGTATTTTTATGATAAACTCCATGTTGAATCATGTTGCCATTCTTAAACCCCCGCTCCTCCAACTCAATGTTGAGCTTGTATCATGGTATATTACCAAAAGTTGTTTCGGCGTTGTTCACAACATTGAACTGGGGGGGGAGGGGGAGACAAAGTTTGCTTTGTCAATGTTCAATAACTTTGTAATATTAGCTGGAATGGTCTCAGGGGTTTTGTCCAAGATTGTCTGAAACACACTGAATTTAATTGTGCCTGATAACTCAATCTTTTTTAATTTTCTTCCACTCGAGTAGTCTGAAAGATGGATATACACGTTACTTCTTGTTTTTCGAGCAATATATATATTTGTTTGCATAAAAAGCGAGCAATATAATGCCTATTTGAACTTGTCACATCCTAAAATATACGCATGAAACGCATTAATTTTTCTTGTTGTTTCATCTAAAATATATAGTTTTCTACAGCCAGAAGCGAGTAATATCATGTTACTAGGGCATAGAGGTCGAGACACATGCAATGGGATTTAATTCAATCATGTAAATATCACGTTCAAGTGTTGCTGAATATAGGTATTTTATATAAGATGACGTTATTTATAGTTTATCAGCCTCAAACTTGCTTTTGAAACTTATAATTTAAGCCGAATTTTTTTATATTACGGTTAACCAAGTATAATCTTTATCGTGGTTTGATAAAAGAACGGTAAACAGGACAATAGAACGGTAAACGGCGACTCCAATTTAAAACAATGACTAGACCTATCATTTACTATAAAATCTTGCTGCTATCCCCGTTTACCGTTGATATCACATCAAATCTTTTCGTTAATCGTTTGAAATGTTCTTATATATTATTATAAAAGGTTTATGCTCCAAAAGTCATGGCGATATACTCGCATTTCTTTACTATGGTCAATTTGAACATTGTACAGGCGACTCTTTGTTCCTCGTGGGGGGTCGCCACACTATAATAACCTGTGAAAAGTGCCGATTGCCTATATGAAAATAGCTGTGTACGTAGATAACGTTTAGTATGTCGATGATTCCATTTCTTTTTAAACTCTGTAGCTATGTTCTATAGGAGTAGCTAATTGGTTCAAATGGACCAGAGAACGTTCGCACGTTAGAGTGAATAGCCGTTTTCTGAGCAAACCATGTTATCAAGTTTGACCAATTCGGTTACTTTTAGTGTTGGATATGTTTTTACATTCACTATACGAAGCTTTCAATGATGATATGGAATAAGGTAGAAATCAAGTTTACCAAAAGTCCAATAAATAATTTACTTTCATCCAGACGTGTATTATGTCCTCCTAATTAATTTCCCTTTACTTACAATATAAATATAGATTTTGCATCGCCTGGAATGATTGCTAATATGGATAAAAATTTCGGTTACTTACAGTACTTGCAGTGTAACATATATTTAATAATTTTTCCTCCATCGCAACACTAACCTATCTGCCTTTCTAACCATAACTCTCAAACAATTGGTATGCTTGTAAAATTCCTACATTCAGGCAATCTTGGACATAACTGGTTGAGACTATTTTCCCCCTATAGAAAATTCGCGTATTTTTATGATAAACTCCATGCTGAATCATGTTGCCTTTCTTAAACCCCCGCTCCCCCAACTCAATGTTGAGCTTATTACCGAAAGTTGTTTCGGCGTTGTTCACAACATTGAACTGGGGGGGAGGGGGAGACAAAGTTTGTTTTGTCAATGTTCAATAACTTTGTAATATTAGCTGGAATGGTCTCCGGGGTTTTGTCCAAGATTGTAGCTCATTTTAGGCGGGATCCCGTCTTTGTTAATATTTCCTACTAAATTTCATGTTGAGTTTATATGAAAACCGAGCTGGCCCGCCTAACCGAGGTCCCGCTTCGTGTGACCCGAGACCTCGGGTAAACGAGCTGGGTAGTTTTCCATATAAACGCAACAGGGAGGGCTAGCCCTCCTAGTAGGGCTGGAAATTTAGCAAATACGCATGCGCAAATAATTAGAATAATTCAGAATGCACAAACAACTCCCATATAAGGAACCAACTTCCATATATGGAGTTGTTTACGCAAAAAAAAATTAGAACACGAAGATCCAGCCCTTGATGTAAGTTTCATGTAAACGCGTGGTGAAATTCATCTAGGGGATGCGAGCCAACTCGGGTACCTGGGCTGGCTCGCTTCCAAATAAACAACCCCTAAAAGATCACTTATTTATAAGACGATTGCCAGATAATATCAAGGACTACAATGTCAACCAAAATTGTCGTACTTACTCATTTGCATTTTGGAACAATGGTGAGAGATTTTCTAAAATAAACATGATGAACAAAAGAATCAAACCACAAATTATAATCTATGAAAAACTAAATCGCATGATTGAAAAGGATTAAAATACATACCTGCATTCATTGTTGAAACTTAAAATCACAATCGAGAACTGATGATTGATCATTGATGAATTCCAGGATGATTCAATCATTTGATGTTTCCCGTTTCCGGTCCGGAATCTTCGGTTACTGCTCGGTTGATGGTCGGCAAAATCCGCTGTTTCGCGAATGGTCCAGTGGTGGTCCACGAGAGTGGTCCGTGAGAGTGGTCCACGAGTGTAGTCCACAGACCAGGTCCACTGCGAAGGCAGTCCATGGACCTGGGGTCCGCGTTTTGTCGTTTCCCCAATTTCGCTTGGCTTTCAAAGACAAAGGCCATAAATCCCTAGAATAATGTTGTCAGTTGTTAATAATACATTTGACATCCGTAGGTACAATTTCTCATTCGTATAAGTACAATTTCTTACGCTGAATCTAACAGTGGTATTTTTATCCTTAATATTGCGCCATTACTCATTAGGCATTACAAATACATGGTCGGACCGATTAACGGCGAGTAATTTGTCAACATACGAAGCTGCGAGCGATTTTTCAACAATTCAATTTCGCTTGATTATCAAAGGCCATAAATCGCTAGAATACTATTGTTTAGTAATAAATTTGGCATCTGTAAGTATAATTTCTTACGCTGAATCGAACGGGTGGTATTTTTAGTCTTATTGCGCCATTATTATTTAATAGGCACAGCCTTAGGCAATACGAATACAAGGCAAGGTCAAGGACAAATGTATTGCGAGTGATTTGTCTGTTATGGGAAACGACAAAACGCGGACCCCAGGTCCATGGACTACCTTCGTGGACCTGGTCCATGGACTACACTCGTGGACCACGGACCACTCCCGTGGACCACTCTCGTGGACCACTTGCAAAATTTCGCCTACTGAACAATAGACCAATAGCACTATTAACCCGAGTTTAGGAAGCCGAGATTGGCGGGAACTATTTCATTATTCATTTCCATTATTTATTTCACAATCAATTCAGTTTTTGTTGATGAACAGTGAATACTAAGTCTGTAAAAATACTGAAAAAATGTAGTCAGGGTTCATTAAAAAATATAGGAATACTGTCGAGAATTTGGAGGGGAGGGGTGGGGGGAGGGTTGGTTAAAGGATTTTACTGAATTATTCGAATTTTACTGTTAAAAAATCACTTGAACTGTAGAAGTCGTAAGTTGCAATGACCTTTCAATGCCTGAAGATCCTCTCCCAAAAATATTAATTTTTGAAGCCGATTACTGCTTTTTAAGGGCATATATTCGGAACTTAAAGTCGTAATTGTACACTTATATTTTAGAACGGTCGTATAGTGAATGGATTTAGAACTTCACATTTTGTGTAAAGTTTCCACAATGATAATAATGACTGAACTCGACTCGAGCACATTTTTCCATGCACAGTCAAGAATTCAAACCCTAAAATCTGGTGCCTCGCAAGTTGTCCACGAGAGTGGTCCACGAGAGTGGTCCACGGGAGTGGTCCGTGGTCCACGAATGTAGTCCATGCATGGACCAGGTCCACGAAGGTAGTCCACGGACCTGTTTTGTCGTTTCCCCTCTGTTATACCGTACTCGGCGAGCGATTTGTCAATACAATTTCGCTTGATTTTCAAAGGCCATAAATCGCTAGAATACTGTTGTTTAGTAATACAATTGGCATCCGTATAAGTACAATTTCTTACGCTGAATCGAACGGTGGTATTTTTATCCTTATTGGCTATTGCGCCATCAAATATAAGCATTAATACAAATACAATATCATATTTCACACTGAGAACACTGCAGTTTTCACAGACTGTTGTTCAATAAATTTCATATTGATTATTAAATCTACGTTGTGCAGTTTAAGTTATAACCTTTTACCTTGAAATTGTCTTTGGCTCGTTTATATTCAGATTCAGTATATTATTATCGTGCACGGGAATTCAACGATCCAAAATTTCGGATTTTCAGAGTCGTGCACCAAGAAAAACGCATTAAATAAACTAGCAAGAATGTCCAGAGTTAGACACAATGCAAAAGCCATAGAAAACATGTACAAATTGTTCAACATTTTCACGAAAATGTTTGAAATATTTTGCCCACTCCACGAAAGTCCCCGCCATTTTGAAAAGGTCAAGCAGCTCATTAATATTCTATTTTGTGGCTATCGACGAAGAATGGAGATCCACTATTGCCGATCCACTATTGCCAATCCGTGAAAAATGCAAGCCGAAACCTATACTCGTCTGGGGCACAGGTGCCCCAGCGAGTAATTACGATTTTCAACGAACATTTGGCGAAAAGTTGTTGTAATACATTGCGATTTTGGCTCCGTATATCTCGTTCTTTCAAAGGTATGTTTTTATATTTGTATTATTTAGGAACATAATTAAACTATTTTTGACTTGTTTGGTACACGAATTGTTTTTTAGTTATGTTAATTACGCCTTGTAATTATGCTTGATTCGGGTCAGTTGACACGCCACAAAAGTGGCTTTCAAAAAATGAAGAAGCTATATTCATTTTTTTGAGGGGAAATTAAAATAAAACACGTCATCGAATTAAGGAAAGTTTGTTCTTTCAATTAGTACTTTAAAACTTAAAGTAGCTCCACGAAACTGACTAGTAATCGCGGTTTGAAAATGGGGTATTTTTTCTATATTCTATCTATATTTTGTTGGGCAGAATTCTGCTTTAAAAATTGGGCAATTGTTTTAAGATTGACTTTAAACAGTATTTCTGCAAGTTTGCATAGGATCGGAGTTATCATTCCTTCTATTTTATACCTCTTGTTCATGTAATAAATAAGCTCATGACAATGTAGGCCAATTTCTGCCCACCCGTACACCAATGATATTTTTTAATGCTGGGAGTGGCATTTCAGAAAACCTCTAGTGCACAAATTTCCTGGAGTAGCATGCCCACAATCATGGTAAAAATCGATGAGTTTCTTTGATGTTGTCTAATGACATTGCCTCTCTCACTTTTGCTATTTGTTTTGTAGTTTCCTATCAGAAAGATTAAACCGACTCCACCAAAGAAATTCCCAGTAAAACTTCATAAATGGATATTTGAGGAAGATAAAGCATTCATTGAATTCATATCTGTTGCAGATAATCATGCAATGATTGCAATTGAAGAGGTTTACAAATTATGTAATACCTCTAGATTGTTTTAATACATCATTAAGCTAGAGCAAAAGCATCACCTTTCATATTGATAATAGAACAATATTGGTAGCAGTAGATTACTGACAGGACACATATTGATAACAGTAGATTAATGAAATGTTTATAACCCTCTGTAAAGATTTTGAAATACAAACACAATACTTAATCATATAATATTCATGTGTAATGGTGAAATGAATGTAATGCGACATCTTAAAAACCTTCTCTTTATTTGTGCACATAAAATTTTTTTAACTTAAAAACATTTTAATTATCTTTAAGTACAGTAATATTATGTTAATATTTTTTCAATTTAAATAAAATAAATAAATTTTATAAACATTTTTATTAATTTATGATGAGCAAGGGAAGACTCAACCTTATTACCCAGGGTTCTCTTTGTACAAAGAGAACCCTGGGTACAAGTTTGGGGAAGAGTATACACTGAAAATCATGAAAACCATACACAGATTGTCAAAAAACTGCAGAACTGGTAAGATGGTGTCCATGGTATACCAATTAACACTTATACTACAATCAGGAAGTGAGGAAAACACATGCAGTACAAGAGAACTGGGGTGGGGCCAAGACTGTAACACTAGAAGCTCCCCAGCTCTATCCTTACAAATAAAAGAAATGTCAGTATCACACCAGACACCAATATACAATTTTGCAGCTTCTGCCAAACATTTTGTTTGAATGTTTTTTAACCCATTGAGTGGCAGCACTCAGCTCTCACCCTGATGAGTAAACTATCTAGCGTTAGACAGAGTAAAATAATCTGGCGTTAGGCAGAGTAAAATGCAATGCATTACACAGTAGTCAATGTAAATGTTGAATTTCCTCCATTTCATTTTCTGCATTCACTGCCCCTCCTTCAGGTTCATCATCAACACTGCTACCACTGGGCGTTTCTTCCATTATTCGGTGTGTATGAATGTCCGTCAAGGCAAACAGGATTTATTGGTAAATTAGAACAAGTACAATCAGTTGGCTGATGTAAATCTATTGGTGGAAGTACACTGTCCAGCTCATCATCTTGACTATCTGGGTCACATGGTGGGATTGCCTGGGATGTTGGTGATGTTGAAATATCAAACTCCCCACAATATTGTTATATACTTTGTTACCTCCTTCCCGTGGATCATTAGCGTCGAAGAGCTACATGATATGAAATAAAAATACGTTTAATACAGCTGTATTACAACAATTTTAAGCAAAATATATCAATCACATCATAGATGACTGTATTTTATCTATTAAATTTAGGTATAATACAGTATGACAGGATTTTTATATTTATATTTTATATATAAAATCATCAATACCTTAAAAACACAACTAGAGTGAATTTGTACCAGTGCAGGACTAAAGCAATCAGCAAACAATTTCATCATTTTTTATCCCGTTAACCACAGCTGGACAAAGGACTATTATTCTTCAAACTATCCGTAAAACTATAAACATGAACCTCACGGCATTCAGGTTCATCACACGGTAATCCACTAATCCCTCCGGAATCAAGATTAAAGGCTGTTTTGACACACAGTGAACAAACAGAAGCTCATGTCCACCCAAAAACGAAGCTTTCTTTCCACAAATAGTGCAAAAATTCACCATTTTACAATTTTTTTTCTAAAAATCTTTTCTGAATCTCTCGAAACCTCGAGGTGTAAACACAACGAAAGCCGACCGAACAATGACGGCGCAGAGCGAGAAATCAATAATATGTAATAAACCGCGCCTGACTGCGTTGCATGCCGGTATAGTCCTCACTCCTCCTCTGGTAGCGTATGGAGTAGACCCCAGCAGAAACACGTTCCTGAGGGGTCTACGAATAAACGAAGAAAAGCTAGCCCGGCCTACGTCATATCCATTTTACGTATTGGGTAAATTAACTTCAATTTATTCAAATTTCTGAAGCGTGCGTGAATGTAAGTTTTCATTTGACGCTTATTAAAATGTTCCATGGCAGGCTTTGTGCAATACAAATGTGTTCTTTACTTCAAAGTCCCGTCGAATAAAAGCAATATTAATTTCTTGGAGAGCAAGGACACTGTACATAAGGAGTTAGACGACCTTTTCTTCTCCATTTCACTAACAAATAGCATTTGTACAGCATGCCTGTCCTCCTAGGCCGTAGGATGAGCATCCAAAAGATGCAATTCCGTTGCATCCCTCGTGGAACTACGTAATTTTCACATGAATAAATAGATAAAAACTTACTTTATGAGAATCCGTTGCTCCCCAAGTGAAACAGGTGCACAATTGGGAGAAAAATCCCTCCAAAGTTTGATATTTTCGCGCTTCGAAATATTCGAACCGCCATTATTTTGGTAGCAAATACGCATGCGCAACTCAGCTAAACTCGCACTGCGCACGCGCAGACTATAAAAATAGATTCTCACTGGGGGGTTTCCCCGATTTCCTCCACAAAAACAACAACAGTAAAATCACGGAATACTGATCAAACCTTGTAATATAAATACACTCACATTAAATATTGTTAAAAACACATTGTATATTTTGCTTGCTCACATGCTAAATCACTTCCATTCATTGGCAATACCGTTTTAACGTTTAATTCTACTTTATATTAACATCCTAATTCAATACAAATTTGTGTGAGGTAAAAAACCCACCTGTATCAAACAGGACCGAGAATAAAAAATATATATGCATACAACTCACACGATCAAGGAACAAATGAAATATTTCGCTAAACGCCTTGGCCAAACGTAAGAAACATTGTCGCGGAAATATTCGTGATTTTTAATTGGCTTTTATTGCAGACGCAAAATTTGCTTCCCAGAAAGCAAATTATTTCCTACCAAATTCAGATTTCAGAAGCATTTTATGAAAACTCTTTATCCGTTTGCCGATCGACGCTGATAAGACAATATGACATACCGAAAGATTGGAAAGGCAAATAATATGACAACAGTGTTTCCAGGTTCGTTCCGGGCTTTAAAGGAACTATTACATGTATTATATTTATATTGTGACATAAGTTGGTATTTAGCCACTATCTAGTATAACAAGAAACGATTCAGCCTGGATTTTCGTGTCCACACTAGTTGACTTTTTCTTTTAGATTTGCTGCTGTGAGTTTCAGCTCCTCCACCAGGGTGCGTTTTAGCTTCTCAGACATGACCATACTGTTAACCCTGTCCATGAGAGGGATATATGTGTTGATAATATAAATACTGTGGATCCGAATGAGAATATCGAATAAGTAAATAAATACTGATCTACTCCACTGATAATACCTACATGCATTACCATCATTGTTCACCTCAAATCATTAATAATTCATGAGCAAATTAGCCAACCATATTGCTTTATTTTGCTCACATGATAATACTAGATACTTTATGAAGTATATTGATCCTATAGTGTCCTAGGACTGGATAAAATTAATTCAGTCCTTGGACTGGATCAAAATTAATTAAATAGGGATTTATTCGTATGAGATGTCATTTCAAATCCTCCAATTCGGACTGGACTAGGTTTCAGGACCTCACATTTTGATCCAGTCCTCGGCTTCGCGTTGGACGTGATCAAATTGCGTGGACATGAAATCTAGTCCAGTCCTCATAGTCGGATTTGAAATATTATCCATTGTCAAATCAGATGCCAATGGTGGCCAAGGAAGATTCAGTTTTAGTATTTCTCGCACCTTTTGGTGAAGAATGAATACAGCATTGTATAGAATTTGTAACTCATTGACTTTAGAATTTCCCTCAGTTTCTGTGTTGGTATTCACATCATCGTCATCAATGGTACAGCTCTCTTCATCAAAGTCCTCATCATTGTTTTCAGACTTAGGGCCTGTTTATATGGAAGTCGGGCTGGACTGATAAGCGAGACAGCCCGGTAAGCAAGATCTCGCTGTGTAGTTATTTTTATAGTAAAAATTATCGTGTGTTTATATGGACAAGCGGGCTGGCCCGGTTGCCGAGATCTCGTTTAAAAGAGGCTAGATCTCGCTTACCGGGATGGAAATTTCTCCATATAAACATTTACAAGCAGGCTATCCCGGTTGCCTGGATGAAAGTTCAAAGATACCGCCGCAAGCTATTTTTAACAACTGTCAAAACAATACAATGTAACAAAATTGTCCCGGCAAGCGGGATGAAAGTTTCTCATATAAACACAAGAGAAATTCATCCCGCTTACCGGGCTGTCTCTCTAAGCGGGCCAGCCCGGCTTCCATATAAACAGGCCCTTAATTGACATATGTTCCTCAACCAATTCAGAAGAATCCAAATTTTCCACATATACAATCTCGAGCTCACTAACATTTCTCATTTTCGGTACACAGAACACAAGTTGAGGATAACTTTTCATCAGTCGTTGCTTGAGTTTAAAAGCTCTATATTTAGTGTCCACATTTTCAGTGTCCTTAGCAATGATAACAAATTTCTCCAGCAAATCTTTCATATACTTTATTTGCTTATTTCCGATGATCTCCATCTCAATTACTTTCTTACAGAATGCATCATAAGACTTCTTGTATACTGATGCTCTCGTTGCTTCTTCGTCTCTCTGGTGAGAAATATTGTATAATTGCAGTAGCAAACTTTGTGATAGCGGATTTCCAGAGCTACACAGTCTTTCCCCTGGATTTGCATGAGTATCTGTTGATCATTCTTTCTCTCGGCAACTGTACGTAGAAGACCAGCATCAATTGTTTCTGCCAACATGAGTGGGGTTCTTTTTCTCTTCTTAGTTACCTGGTGTGAAACAAAATTATTAAACTAAATATCTGCTAATAACAAAGTTGGATGTTTGTAGCATAGAAACTACTTTACCCTAAATAAACTTAATTGATCACAATTCAATATATTTTAAAACCAAACCTGAGAATGTTGTGGATATTGCGCTGGTATTATACCTATCAAAATGACCATACATTGTCTAGTGAGAACCATGATGCGTCTCTTCCACAAATAATACATATCTCTGGGAGTACATGTACGTTTCTTTTAGGCAGGGCCTTTATATTTATAGCTTCTGCGACTGATTGACATGTAATTTTTCGCCTTGGTTCTATTGCCTCCACTTCAACGTGTGATTCTTCTGTACTTGACAAGGCTTAACTATCTAGCCTTTTGATTATATACTTCAGCCTTTGTTGGCTTATGAAGTATTTTAGCCTAAATGGCTCTTCTCACTTCACTCTCCGCTCTACCCTCTCAGGTTGTGCTAAGCTTTTATAATAAATTTTAGAGGAAGAAATATAAAACTATGACTAATTTCCTCTACGCAATAAGATTGTCAAAGCAAGTTCTAGCAGTGTTGATCAACCACAAAACCATGTCCTGTTTGCGTGGTTTGTGGTACTATGCGTTTCCCGTGGTTCTCTATCCTTTCTAAGTATTTGCTTAGTCATGCGAGGAAGGTTACCTAAGGTCTTCCTCTTATAATTATAACAGTACTGAATATATAGTATTGAATATTTTAAATAACATGGTATAACACTGCCATCTTACAACAGAATCAATGAATAGTGAATGTAGCTAATGCTTGTTGCGTTTTGCCATGAAAGTAGCCTTGTGGTTTCTCGATCTCTTTTTACCATGAATAATATTATTTGTGTATGTCTATATTCTACACAGTATGTCTGGAATATTATATGTGGCTATTGGCTAAACATAGAGTAACATAAATTAAAAATTAAGGTAAAGTAGAAAGATTCAGATTTGACTTTCACTACCGTTACAATTAACCAATCAGAGATTATAATAACCAATTAACATAAGTATTAAGTCACCGACAAGTAGCTGTAGTGGAAGTAAAATTTAAACCTCTCTATTGTCAGTACTCAGTCTACACAGCCCAATGTTCATTAAAAGGCATCGCTGTATCAACGCATTGATATTCAAAGTAAAGATATTTTTTCAATTCAGTACACAGATAACCAGAGAACAACTTGTCATCCACAATTAATTTGCACTCGTGTTGACCATCACATTCTTTCTTAACAATACATGTTACATTAGCTTCGCAACTATAATCGTCACTCAAACCACATGTCTTTGTGGCAGGAAATGCACGGTACGATGCATTCTTAACCACCATGTACTGATCTTTAGGACAGTTCACGTTCTTTACCATATTTCCATGACACGTGACTGAACCTAGAGCAGAACATAAATTTAGAAATGATAAGCACGAACTGACAATCTCAATAGGGTAACAAATTTTGTTGAGGGGCATAGCGATGTATATAAACAAGAAACACCATTGCTGGACATGACATTTTTTATACAGAAATTCAGCATACATCTCAAGTATATCGAGTCTTGCTCGTGATCTACTTAATATGAATTTCGTGATCGCGCCTGCCGCGTGCGCACGCACGCAAAGCGCTCTGGAAAACTCTTTGTTTTTTTCCCTTAAACACTCAAGATTGGATACAAATTTTAGGAAAAGTTGTGGATAATAACATTGTCTAACGTGTTCTGAGGTTTGCGAACGGTTTTTGTATTTATTTTTCACGAAAAAGTAACAAATTTACGTGGATTTGGTCACTGGATCTGAAATTGTAATTAAAGTCGTTTGTTCAGATGGTTTTACGCGTGATCGTATACAATCGCCAGCAACATGCTGACGACAGCGCGCATTTTCAAACTATGCGCGCGTGCATCACTAATTAATGGACGAAATCGTACGCACTTCGCCTGGAACACTTTTCAAAATCTAGAGGCAACTCAGAGACTGCATTCCTCCGATCGCTACACGGAAGTGAAACGCAACCTTGGAATTTCCTAAGAAATCCACTTTGCAATTCTTAAGCATAAAAGATTTTAGGCCCCCGCAAATTGAAATCGAATTGGTAATAGATTATATAACTGTTGTTGTACTGTACAGAACAGCTGGGCATTTTTTACGGAGCATGCGCGAAGAAATCAATATGGCGACATATATTAGGAGTGCTTCGTGTTTTTATCTGGTTTTAAAGCTGATAAAACAACATTTCAATGAACAAAAATTTGTAATATTTAGAGGAAAACATTACGCTATGCAATCCAAAGGTTTTAAATTAAAAATAAGTACTTTTGCTTTATTTATTGCTTTTTATACTTACAAAATCGGCCAGCTCATTTTTTTTGAAAGTAAGAACTGATTAAAATTTGGTTGAATTTGGTAAAAATTGAACAAGAAATGAACAAAATTTTATCTTGCTTTTCTCGGTTAATTAAAAAAAAATTACTGAATGCGTAATTAGGACGTGTATAATTTATGCACGCAGTACTAAGACAATAATGAGATGATAAACCTCATTAAGCTTCAGCCTTCATTATCTATTGTCTTAGTTTCATTTCACGCGACCGAAATTCAATGTCTAAAACAAGGCTTACGGAGTTACGCAATATTGTGTTCAGCAAAGTACCAGTCCATTCAAATTCTAATAACATTAGATTACTTCATACAGGGCGTATAAAAAAACGCAACCTCGGAATTTCCCAAGAAATCGACATTATTTTAAAGATAAAAGATTTTAGCTGCCTGCAGAGAATTGAAAATAGTACAACTGTCAAAATTACTGCACGCGCGAGTGCATAAAGCAAAATTTATGCATTTATTTAATGACACTTGATAAGTTTTTATGCAATGTGATTCACCTTATTACAAACCACCTACCGCCAATGTAGCCACTGAATAATGCAGGCATTCTTTTTCCGCAGCTTTGTTTTCTGGGTATATGTTAAATAGCAAAGAATAAAATAATTTGGGATAATTTGGCTAGGAGTAACCTTTCTCCTAGCCGATTTATTGAAATTAATAAAACAATAATTAATGATATATATATGTATGAAAATATTAACAATTTTGCCCAGAAAAGGTTGGAGGCAGATTATCGCCCATCTGATTGTCATGAACTGAGATAGAGTATGTACACATATTTACTCTGAGTTACAAGATCAAGTTCGTATTAATACTGGATAGTGTTATATATAGTCAGTGTTAATTAAGCTGAGAGGAGGTCTGGGGAGAAGGTGGGTTGAGATTTAATGTTGATCTGTTCACCAGTACAGTTGTAGTCGAATGATACTTGCTTTGCGTAGCTATCCATTTTATAATGATATCAACCACACCTCTCACCCCCTTACAAGCTTTTCGCGCTCTATTTTTAAGTATGGCGCCAAGCTAATAATATTAAGAGTTCTACTCTTTGTAACGGCTTAACACCTACTTCGCCATGTCTAGTTCTTGCTTATACAAGCACCTTAGATAAGACGATTTTACTCTGATAAATCACATTACATAAATTCCTTATTTTCTTCGCAAATATTTTGTTTTATGCAATGTGATTCACCTTATTACAAACCACCTACCGCCAATGTAGCCACTGAATAATGCAGGCATTCTTTTTCCGCAGCTTTGTTTTCTGGGTATATGTTAAATAGCAAAGAATAAAACAATTTGGGATAATTTGGCTAGGAGTAACCTTTCTCCTAGCCGATTTATTGAAATTAATAAAACAATAATTAATAATATATATGTATGAAAATATTAACAATTTTGCCCAGAAAAGGGTGGAGGCAGATTATCGCCAAATCATCGAAGCAAAACGGAGATGAAACCCCACCCCAAGGAAAAAGAATGCACGCTCATCCGGCGAGATTTATGGGCCACGAAGGCAACCAAGTAGCTTATATCAGCAAAAAGTAGAAATGTAGCCGCCCTTGCAGACTACGGCAGGCGAAATTTGTCATGCAATGTTACTTTGCCTAAGCCCAAGTTTTTGACGGATACAATATTGCCACACCAGTCCTTCATTGAATTAAACATTGGATTGCCTTGTCTGTCCTTACTAAACAGGCAGATAAAATTGCGAAGTAAAACACCCAGGTCAATTGCACAATACGCACTACGTAAGAGAATATACGACATCGCCCTTGCTGATGACATATCGGTGCAATGCGAGTTATGCAACCAAAGGGCGCTGACAGATTGCATGATTGCCCTTGCTAATCACGCTCAAAATCATGCATGGGAAATTTCAGATAAAATTGAGGATAAAACACCCCGCATGTTTTATGCTCAGAAATCAAGGTGAAATGGGGGTTATGTCGATATAGTAGAAATTCGCAAGTATTTTAGAAACGCGTTCGATTTCCAACGCCCCAACGCACGGATTTGCGCATCAGAATAACCATTTTCTGCAGCGTGGGAAGCTGCACCAATCCGAAAAGAATGTGACTTATATTTTGAGGTATCCAAACCGCAATGACGAAAAGCCCTTTTAAGTTGAGTGGCGAATTCGTCACGCGATACTGGAGTACCGAGGTGTGAAACAAAAATAGCCCCCGGCTGAGTGCCTCGCAAAACCAGATAGTCAAGGATCAATTGCACGGGGCAAGCTGTGTTTTGCCGATAAATTTCTAAAGTAAAAGGCCGCTGGTTGTAATTATGCTTAAAATTTTGAAATGTTAACTTCAGGCCTGCCACATGGTTATTCGTGTCATATATCCGCGAGAGCTGATGTATTTGTAGGGGTTGGTTATGTGATGATGTGATCGTTATTTCTCCAATCCGCAGAAAAGCAAAAAATGCTAATGAGCACATAGCTTTAAATTGACATATCTGATAGTGAGAACCAGAAATGTGAGGCGAAGCCTCAATAATGCGGTTGAGAATTGGTAGTGTTATAGGCAACCGACTGTCTAAACGGAAGCCCTTTTTTCCATACCCCTTAAGTATTTGCACAATGTAAAAAACTCTCGTCGGATCTGGTAAATTTGACAATCGATGAGAATAACCAATAGCAGACACATATGTGTTAACTGTTGATGGAGCGTAGTTGAGGTCAAATAAATAAGCAATAAAAAGTGCCAAGACGGAGGGCGACAAAGGCAAAGCTACTGAGCCCACGTGAAAAACATTTAGATGGAATTGTGTAAAAAGTGCCCATGCCCGCCTATACGTTGGAATCGAAGATGGTTGAAGGCTGGATTGAGCCAAATCGCCAACTATATTGGCCAGCTTCCGGGCTGCAGGTGAGATGGAATGTGCGTTGGAAATCGATGCATGTAAGCCGGTGCCAATTGTAGAAATTTTTGGATCTGAAATCGAGATAAACTATCAGCTAGTATGTTTCTGCTACCAGCTATATGTTTCGCTCTAAATAATATATTATGTTCCAAACATATTAATACCATTTTACGTACTAATGTCATAAGACCGGAATCTTTTGAAGTCTGTTTGTTGATAACAGAAACCAGAGCTTCGTTGTCAGTGAAAAAGATTATACACTGATTGTGCATTTTGTGACCCCACAAATATAAACTGAGTACAATCGGATAAAATTCAAGTATGGCAATATTATAATTCCGCCAAGTCGCCGGCCATTTTCGATAGCACCAGTCAAGGCCGAATATAGCACCAAAACCAATAGCGCCAGATGCGTCCGTATATAAGTTAAGTTTATGGTTGTTGCTCCAGTGATCGTCCAAAAATAGGGATTTGCCGTTAAAAGAAGATAAAAATTCCTGCCACACGCGAAGATCATTTTTGACATTGCGCGTCAGCCGAATGAAAAAATGGGGACGAGAGATGCCGCGTGTTAAATCTATTAATCGTCTTAAAAACGCGCGGCCTGGGACAACAACAGAACAAGCAAAATTTAGTAGGCCAAGCAAAGACTGAAGCTCTCTAAGAGTAACTTTTTTGCGACTCAAAAAACTGGCAATGGATTGGATGCACTTCTCGATTTTTTCGCGAGGCAAACGAGCCTCGCATTTAAGTGAATCCAATTCAATACCAGCGAACGTAAGTGTCGTCGAGGGGCCAAATGTTTTGTCTGGTGCTATGGGAATGCCGAGAAACTCACAAAGGGAAATAAATAACTCTAAATGGGCTTTACAAACACAATACGAAGATGAAATAATAAGAAAATCGTCTAGTAAATGAAGGAGTTTGTCGATTCCGAGTTTTTTCTGAGCAATCCATTCAATCGCCGTGCTAAACGCTTCGAAAGTGCGACAGGAACTCGAGCAGCCCATAGGCATTGCGCGGTCATAATAATAACGGTTGCGCCATTTTATGCCCAAAAGATGGTAATCGGCTGGATTGATAGGTATTATTCGAAAAGCATTTTTTATATCAGTTTTTGCGAGAAAACAACCCGGACCTGCTCGTTTTATAAGTCGAATTGCATCGTCAACATTTGCATACCGAACCGATGTTTCAATGTCAGGTATGCCATCGTTAATCGATGTTCCCTTAGGAAAAGACAAATGATGAATTATGCGAAATTCGCCGGGTTGTTTTTTCGGAACCAAGCCCAGAGGCGAAACACGAAAATTTGCCAATGGTGGCGTAGAAAAGGGGCCGGCAAGCCGGCCTGCCTCTAATTCTTTATCTAATTTTGAGTCAACCGCATCTGGATTGTCTAAAGCCGACCGCAAATTATGTGCTTCAAATGCTTGTTCAGCACCATGAAAATGAATACGGAAACCAAATGAAAAACCCGTTATTAAAGTATCAATAAGTTTAGGCGTATATCCTTGCAATAATATTTTTAAATTACACACTTTTACCGGTGTTGGCAACTGAGGGTGAAATAGTCTTAGGCGATCGATCATTGGGAGACTTTTTGGCTGCGCCACGAAAATTACAGTTTACGGAGCGATGCGCTCCATGACATTTGAAGCATGCATGCTTGAAATCACAACCAGAGCAGTAGGCGCCTCGATGGAATTTATAGCAATATCCCTTAGGAACAGAGACGTTGGTAGACGGACGCGCAGCGTTGTGACTTTGCGTATTAGCCCTAGGAAGCGCAGAATTTTGTGATCGGAGCCACAATTCCCAATGAACGGCCGCCCAAGGAACTTGAGTTGCCTGTTTTTGTCGCAAAAAACGAAAATTTTCGTCATAGTAAAACCAATTGTGGCCACTTGCGGCCAAGTCTTGCACCATTTGTCCATATTTCATGAGCGCGGGGGACTCATGAGGGGACTTTTGTGTGTAAATTGAAACAAATATATGAAAAGCGCGAAGCCAATCACTAATGGTTTTTATACGTTTTGATTTGGCGGTCGGCTCCAAGACAAGAGACGCAGGCTGACCCGTTTCAGAAGGCCGAATATTAATCTCGTAACGGGTTGTCGGGTCGGGATTGCTAAGTAAACTACCGAAATCCACAAACTCCTCATTCCAAATTTTTACTTTTATTTTTTCGGGAACCCGAGCATCCAGCGGCAGGCTGGTAGAATGAAAAGGTTGTTGAGAAAACAATTCCGTAGAGTTAGGAATAGTAAAAGGAAGTGGCTGACCTGACAGACTGGAGTGTGTTGACGCAATGGCATCGTTGACCAGGTTTTCGGCGTGTGTCGAAGAAGAAGCACCCTCCTCATGAGGAACGATTGGCGTCGCTGCAGTTGTTGGTAGAAGCGCCGACAGCTGTTGGGTAACTGCAGTTGTCACTGACGAAACCAAGGTCGAGATCAGCTCGGCAGACAAGGACGGTTGGCTTACTATCGGTGCGGGCGACGCAATTGTTGTAGCCGCAGGCGATGTTGATGGTAATTAATCAGCACCCCGAGAAAGAGCAGAACGAGACATCCCACGTGCAGTCCGCGAGCGTAGAGCAGGGCGAGCTGCAACTGGTTGGCCTTGCACAGAGTTCTGTGGTCCGGTGGGAGTGGCAACACGCTTTGACCGACGGATGGGAGGCATTCTAGAAAATAAAACTTGAAAAGGCAGAAATATATTCATCATGAATTATCAAAAACAGAAAATTTTTGCGTGATGTAGAATAAAAGCATACTATGAAATTGTGAAGTTTCCAAATGGTATGAATTAGGAAGCAGCAACGCATATATAGCAAACTGTCATAAAAACTCTTAAAATTATCGTAATATTCCTATTAAAACGTCGGCAGGAATGAGCATGGAAGATCGTAATTGATCGCCGCACCACTCATCCTATGGCCAACAAATGACTCACAATTCACGTGAGCACAAAAACAAAACCACACATGTGGCTATTCACCTAATATGCATGCGTACCGAGTAGAACACGCACGAAATAACAACGCTAATACCAAAATATAAGGCCTAGAATACATGCGTACAGAAGAATACGCAAGAAAAGACAACGCTGAGTTTAAAGCTATCCTAGGATAAATTCGTGCACTT
Organism: Paramuricea clavata; assembly: GCA_902702795.2. Lineage (NCBI taxonomy): Eukaryota > Metazoa > Cnidaria > Anthozoa > Malacalcyonacea > Plexauridae > Paramuricea > Paramuricea clavata. The sequence goes on from CACRXK020001746.1 coordinate 30,922, forward strand.
TTAGACGTACAAAAAGACGAAAAGTTTTATTTTGAACACAAATATATTGCCCCCATTATGGAGGGAATTAACAACAAATAAAATGTGAATGCATCATGTAACGTGGAGATTAGGAACTACAACATGGTGATAGCGTTGAGAATGCCACCCCTATAACTGCGGTACAAGTTGTATTGCCCTATTTTATTGAAGTGTACCCCGTCGCGAAGAAAAGGTGTCACAGATGGTTGCGAAAAACCCCGATTTAGCCATAAAAATACCTTAGGCATATGTTCCAATACCACCGTTAGGTAGTTATTCAGAACAAGGCGTGTTTTGTTGAAATGCCAATTACGCCAACGTGGAGTAACCAGGCAGACACATACCACCTTAACCGTATACGTTTCACGCAACAGAACGACTAGCTCCTCGATCTGTGAGCCTACCACCTCGGGTGGTAACGAGGATAAATCGTTAGTGCCAATTTCTAGCACCACAATATCAGGAGAAAGGCGTGAAACTACAGCTAGGTCATGATGCCGTAATTTTTGTACTGTGCGGATAGAATATTATTCTCAATGTAGTAGGGGATCCGGAAGCGGACCCGGAAGTGGGCAAGGTTCGACGGCTTTGGGCTTACAACTGTACTACTGGACCAGGTAGATACGTCTATATGCCAACTACCGAAGCAGGTAAAAGACCGTTTTAACAACATTTTATCCTTGACAAGGCGGGAGATAACTGGTGGTTTGGTATCTCTCATGATGCTGACGTTTTCATTTTTTAAAAATTTACAGGAAACTATTTGCACAGAAATGAATTACAATATTGTGTGCTGGATGCGATTGGGAAATTAATTTGGCATGATATAATAGAAACAGGGATTTTTATCTGGTAAATACCACCCCCTCCACCCCGCTCCCCTCATCCATAATCTCGCGACTATATTTATTCCATTTTTACGTGATACGATCAAACATTTAGAGTAATAAGAAACGATACGCTTAAAAACGCATTAATTCAAACAGGAAAGAAAAGTCCAGAGACAGAGTGCAAGCAAAACAATTCTTTGAACCAGCACAATTCTTTGAAAATATATAGCCCACTCAATCAATGTCCGCCAGTTTGATGCTGAACTTAGTAGGTCACTGGAGCACTGAACCCTGAGTCCACAATTTTTTGGACGGATGTCACGTATGTTTCTGACATCCAAAAATGATCGGCGAAAAAGGCAGAAAATTAGTGATAGGGGCTAATGTGTAATTTGTGTGATACATGGGTCTAGTTCATTCTCGTCCCCAGAGCCATATTTACTCGGTCACTCGTTAATAATTAGGTTCTAGGTTAGACGACTGAAAGGAGAGATCTTACAGAACTGCTATTTCCCAGAAATTGAGTAGTTTTCGGCTTTTCGCTAGGCAAAATTATTCTATCAAAATCTGTCAACACAAATACTTCGTTTCTTAATTACTTAATACGTAATATTTATCTATGAAAATTGTTATTGGTGCTATAAAGGGTCCCAATTCAAGAGTATGCGCTTTAGAAACTACTGCAAATTTTCTTGCACTTCCGGTTCCGCGTATCGCAGGGCCTATGACGGTCGCGCGCGCCGAAAGGCCCTGCGAACGAGTGTAGGGTCAAGTTGTATTCTCCGCGTGAGAATTACTTGCCACAATCAGACAAAAGCATACTTTTCAAAGACAAAGACGAATATTAATTTCGATATTGCAAGTCTTTCTTGGTTTTACTTCCTTCAAAACTCAAAATTCACACACTCATATAACGCATAAATATAATCGATGATGACATCTCTATGACATTAATGGTTGAAGGTAACAATGTTTAAAAAAACAAGGTTGAAGCTCCGCAACTTACCGTCGGCGCACATTTTGACTTGCCATGCAGGGATTTGTATTTCCCACTGAAAGATCGAGTGACCTCATACAGTGAGCTCTATATATAGCTGGAGCAAGAACTTCAGTTATCAATCTCGTTCCCAGGCTCTTAACTCTTGAAGAGGAAAGACACTGGTAGCTGGTCAAATATTTATCACCATATGAGGTAAGAACCTGGAAACGAGGTTACTTCAGTTATTCGGCCTATATAAGAATGAAGCCAGGATGGTGGGAATGACGTCCAATACCTATGAAGATCGAACACAGTTTTTTCTAACGCTATAATCAAGATGTCAGTTCGCTAATACAGTTATCATGCAGTTAATAAAACCATAGTATTATCGCTTAAATCGAAGAAAAAAAATAAATTCGGCGCACTCCTTGTCGCAGCCAGGAACGATAGAAAATGGGCTGAAACTGATATCTTATAGTTCTAGATCTATAATTGGCTTCCTTGGCTACCCTTAATTTCTTGGCTACCCTTAATTTCAGTTGCCTTAAATTGAGCCGATTCTTGACTAGAACGTTGTTGACTGGCACTAGCCCCTTCGACGGCTTCGTTGTCCGACATATCCTTTCGAAAAAATCACACCAAACGTACACAAAATAACAGGAAACTCCTCACCGACACAGAAAAATCACCATCCTCGTTGCCAATATACTATTCCACTAGTTTACTTGCTCGATTGCCTCTAATTTTATTGCTTTTTTACAACACAAAACTACCTAGCCCAATATATAGTCCACATGTAACACACTCCCTTGATGCTTCAGTTAAATGATGTTTCCACTTTTAGTTCCTTTCTTTTCTTGAACTTCAAATGTCAAAACACTACACTGTTTATTATGATAGTTCGTTAAAAAATCGTAATTTTCGTTTTCGTGTATTTACAGTATGTAGTTTTCAAACGTTCAGAAAAAGTGATAGATATAAAGTGTAGTTAGAAAAAGTTTCTAAATACAGCTTACTGTATTTAGAAATAATTCTAAACATAGCAATTAAACATATTTGCATAATGTTTTGTTTGCTCCCTCAATTTCCCTATTGTTCAAAGCCCTTCCCACTTGAAGTAATTATAGTCCTGGTCTAGACGAGGTATCAAGATAGATGCACGTGATGTAAATTACACCATGTCATTGGTCGAAATGCTATGAATATCTAATGATGTGTGAGAATGCTTTTTCGTCTGTGGGTGCGTTCCTTTAGCGCAATCCGGATTTGGATCTTCAAATCCGATTATCAGTTTCCAGTTTCATTTAACAAAATCTTAAAATAGATTCGAATCTGATGAATCCACCTCAACATATGGATTTTTCGGATTCAACATGAATCTTGATTAGGATTCAACGTTCCTTTTGAGCTTCCGGCCTTCTAGCATGTACCTTGACTCGACCGAAAGGTATAGTGGGACAGAAAACTTATTGTAAAAATGGCGGGAAAACAGCAGGCGAATTCCGATTCTCACAATTCGTTCCATTTGTTTACCGATTCCAAAAAATCCGAATCCGAAAAATCCAAATCTAGATTTACAAAAGAAACGCTCCTTATATATGTCTTCCCTGACTGACTTGATTTTGCTTTCAACCACTTTGGCAGACATGCGAACACCGTAACAGATGGAAATTCCATGGAGTGTCTAAGTCGTATATTGATTGTTCAATGATGCAGAACTCGCCCCCTCTTTTCGCTTGGTATAGAGAACAAAATTATTGCCTTCGGTTGCTTTAATGGTGTCTTTCCCGACATTGCCACAATTTGTTCATTTCTGTCGCAGTTTAATTATTTGATGGTATTCCAGGTGTATTTTTGAGGGTTTGTTCGAGGCTGTATTCTGCTCTTGACGTATGGCAGGTTGTCAAACGTGTATCTTGACTGTTATTGCATGGTTGATGTTTTTCCTCCACCATTATCGCGTTAGTGTGTCGGTTGAACCTAGGGGGCCCAACCTAGTGTAAAAGCTGTCGTTACTGTTGTCATTTCTTCCCGGCCAAGGATCCACTTATCTTGAATATCAATCTAAAGAGATTAAAAGTCTTTCAAAATTGTTAGAAAGGATTTTTCAATAAAATAGCTGCTTGTTGACCCTAAAAGTCATGATTTGCCGTCCTTACTGTCCTAAAACCCGGGGACTTGGTCTCCGGAAAATTTTTCAATTTTTAGGTTAGCGAAACGCTCCCACGTGCATATTTGACATGGCCTTTTGATGATCTATATGCCACAGATTTGTTTATTTTGTGCCATAGATGAAATGTTTACGAGATTAACAAAATATATGTGGAATAAACTAATAACATGGCATGTCAAATTAATAGATAAAGAAAGTTTTATGAACTTGTTTTTAAAGTGCATATGACATGAATTTTTTTATTTTCTTAAATGAAAGAACTCTTTAAGCTGTAGTGTAACTTATTCTTTTTGTTTTTTGTTTTCTTGGTTTGTTCGCGAGATATTTCAATTTGTTTGGTATATAAATGAGTGTGAATATGTCCGCTAATTTATGACGTCACGTTGGTTGCAAGCTCAACTTACACTGCTTATAAATCTATTAACTCTAAAAACTGTAGATGTCAGTTCACGTTTTTCTCCAGTATTTTATCACATTTACCACTGAGTGAAGTTAGAAATTATTATCTTGGATGATAGCCGTGATATTCAACCATTTTGAAGAGCTTGCAACCAACGTGACGTCATAAATTAGCGGACATATTCACACTCATTTACATACCAAACATACTGAAATATCTCGGGAACAAACCATAAAAACAAGAAACTGAAAAATAAGTTACACTACAGCTTAAAGAGTTCTTTCATTTAAGAAAATAAAAAAATTTATGTCATATGCACTTTAAGTTGAGAAATGCTTTACTGCATTTTAAAATTTTAAAACTAAATCGCCTCTTCAGCTCCTCAGCAGCAGATCCAGCACACAATAGTAAAAACCAGTCTGAAATTTACGTACTTTCTGCTGACACTGTTATGCTGTTTTGAGTTGAGGAGAAAACGTAATGACTTAATGATGCATGAAGCAATGTTTGTCCATCAGCTATACTTGGAAGCGGTCTATACGGCGTTTGTTGCTGGGATCTCTAAACGAATCTTTAACGTGAACTTCGACTGCCTTGAATTCAGCAGTGCGCACAAACTCGGCAATATTTTTCCTCCATTCGCAAAGAAGAAAATTTAGCGATTAGCGAAGTTACCGCATCAACAGCGGTTACTAAGTCCATTTCTTCTCTTTGAATTAAGATATTCTGAAGCGTTGCATCAAACTAAACTGTACATATAACATACCGGATTGCCTGTGAACACAAATACGCAATTATTTCAATTTAATTTCTTTAAAAATATTCGCAACTTGCACCCCCCCCCCCTAGTTTCTTCTCATTTTTGGAAGAATTACAATATTGATCTTTACAAAAAGTAGGGAGGGGAGTCCGTACCCCACATCCCCCCCCCCCATTGGCTACGTGCCTCCATTGAGTGTGAGTGAGCTTTTAGAATACAGGCGTTAGACAAGAAGTTGGTATAAAGGTAATGGCCTTAATGGGGAGGCTCCGTGGAAATTTCCAAAAAGCATGCCAGACAATATTTTATGGAAATTTTGAACCCAAATCACAGAATAACAATTTAACCAAAAGTCCCACTCGAGCTCTCGACAAATCAAAAAGCTGATTATTTATTTAGCGATCTGGAAACGCGTGCGTTTTATAAATTTGTATGGCTTGGCCGCGCTCGTTTCAGATAGGTAAACAAGTGTAATGTGGAGAGTGAAGCTTCTGGTTAAATTTTTATTCTATGCCCAAATGGAACCTTTTGTGGAACTGGAAAAATTATGGCAATTCTATAGAAATTTCATTCAGTATCCGGAAAGTGTTGTAAACGGACTTGGGTTATATGCGGTTAAAAGTTAAATTAAACCAATTTTCAATAAAAAGTTGTGTTCATTATTACACATAATATGGACATAATGCTTCGTAGATCTGCCTACATTTGTGCTCTATACGTGTTCTTATCAATCTTACCTTTACATGTTCAAGTTTAACATTTGTCTCAATTTACTGATGGAATTTATGGAACTTTTGTTTTATTTATGAAATTATAGTTGTCGCATTTTAATGTAGAAGCACTGCTGGACGCGCAGGGATGTGATAGATTAAATCGTCAGGTTTAAATTAAGGTTAGGGTTAGATTAGGGTCAGATTAAAGTTAGATTAGGGCCAGATTGAGATTATACATCAGGTTAGATATTAGAGTCAGGGTTAGATTAGGGTTAGTGTTCAAATTAAGACACTATTTAGTGATGCAAGTGCTTTAATCCAGTCTCCTCTCTGGAATCCTTAAGCTCTCTAGTATTAGCACATAAAGTAAACTCTGGTTAATTAATTAATTAATTTATTGACGAACGCTGGCAACATTTTGAACATGATTGTGGACTCGCATTTTGCAAATAGGCGGAAATTTGATTCAAATGTTGAAAAATCACAAATAGAAAAAATATCAGATCGAGAGGAAGGCAATTTTCCTCTCAGTTTAACCAAAGTTTAACCAAAGTGTAGCTGTTGGCTAATTATAGACCAAAGATTTGTAACTAATTAGAACCCGGATATCAATTTCCTACGATTTGGGCATTTAATTGAGCATTTTGACTTCAAGAAGGGGCAAAACCTTGGCAAATTGACCATATTGTTGGGAAAAGTTGTGATTGATAACAATTTAGAGCGTTAACGAAATCCAATCTTGTCGGTTGTAGGAAGAGAAAACTAACCCTTTCTATCATTAACGGTAATTTATTTAAAATACATGCACATGAATTTTGTCATTTTTATTTATTAATGTGGCCAAATACTAGAACTACACCAATCATTGTTTATTATACTGTATGACATAAATCAAAATGTTTAGATTCACCAACAGAATCCACCATGCAGGAGTTCGGTCAATTACCTGAAAAAAGAACAAATATTATTAAAATACAAGATTACTTGTATCTGCAAGATTAAGGTTCTTCTCAATATATATCAGCAATTAATCCAAAGCAGTGGCGAAGCAAGCCCGACTATTTGGTTATGCTATGCAAATATGAAATCATTATCATTATTCATTTCTTTAGAAATTCATTGTTTTCATGGTCTATGATCACGGAAATATTTGCATAGCATGACCAAATGGTCGGGCTGGCTTCGCCACTGATCCAAAGCTTCATAATTACTAAATGTTGTTGAACATGTCATTAAAATACAATATAATAGCACAACACATGCATTTGACACGGTAAACAATGCAAGGGTATATTCGCCGAAACGCAAAGCACTTAGGTAAATATTCTTGCACTATTCACCGACATTGAGGTGAATAATTGTTTTTGGATATTCCATAACACAACAAAAATGTCAAAAAAAGCAAGAAGAATGTTTTTAACAGCATCTCATAATAGTTGCTAATTTAAACAAATGAGAATTTATCAGCTTTTAGTCCCCGAGCCAAAGGGGCGGGGCGCCGTTTCTGGCGAAACCCAGGGCGAGGGTACTAATTCCAGATGGCTATTTACCCCTGGGGAAACGAAAGCATTAGCGAGGTCTAAAGTTCATAAATAATCATGGGCGCATGGCTATGCGGGTTCGCCATTCACCGTGCGTGGGTGGTCATCCTCACTGATCTCAAAATTATGGCGGACTATAATGAATAGCGAACACTGATTGGCCAAATCTAAATTGCTTTATAAGTATAACGACTGCATAATGACGACAGTGAAATAACAAACATTCCTTCCAAATATATTTCTTTTTTACAAGATTTTGCAAATTTTAAAAGCTCTTTGAGATTTTCATTACTCCATTATTTCAAACAAAAGGAAAGAAAAAAAATTAAAACAGCAAGAAATCTGTCAGGGACCTAAAGTTGGATTTTTCGCAGCTGTTCTAGGTCAGGTTCAATAAATGTATACTAATTTCCACACGATATGTTTACCCTATTTCCCCCAACCCAAAGAAATAACACAACAATTTAAACGTTTCTAATAAGGTTGCTGCCTGCTGCACCCGACTAGACTAGAAGAATGCTCGCCGCCCACCTTAACTTTATTTCCTTTTTTCTCCTGTTTAATACAACACATCCCTGTGCAATGTTCTCGGCTATCTAATCGCCAAACGTTACGAATACTACTAAGTGACCCTGCTTCCCGTCAGGAAAAACCCCTGTGGGGAAACCTGGACCCTCCCGAATGCAGATTCAGGCTCTAAATAACAATCTCGAGGGTGTAAGATTGGCCAACGTGCAAGCATTAGCTAACAACATTAAACTCTAAATAATCTGCTTACAACCTATGTAAGCATTCCCAAGAACCTAAATCTTTGGCAAATTTTGCTGGTGAAATACTGTTTGTAAAAAATTGTGTGTGTGTTGATGCAGTGCCAGACTAGAATGAGCTGCCCAAATCATGTGACCACTTTGGCGCCCAGCCAATAACCATGGCAGTCACGTGTTTGATGAACCGTGGAAACATCAATTTTCTGCTATCAGTCTGCGAACCGCAGGAAATAACATTTTCCATCTACAATACCCTTCAACTATTATTCAAACGAGTGAGATGCCAACAAAATCTTGACATTTACCTTTTTGGGGAAATTGATAATTTTGTAATTAAAAGCTACCGATTTTTTAGAAGGTTTTTCAATTTTAAAAATATACTTAATAAAATAATCGTGTTACCATGACAAATACTTGAAATATTTCATTTTCGGAAAATATAGTGGTTTTGCCAGCAAGGCGAAGGGATTCTGCATGCATGTAATTCTAGTAATTCTGTTCATTAGAAGTAGCACCGAAATAGCTTTAAAGAATACAATAACATCTGCACACTTTTAATTATAAACAAAACTTTGTGACTTTCTTCATGTCTGGCAAAACCGCAGCTTTGTTTAGTACAAACATTTGCTTATCGGTAACCGGAACGAAACGGGAAGCCATATAGTTTGGTCCAGAGGTGAATAGAAGAAGGATATCAGAACCTGAGCAACGTACCAATCAAATGGCTCGAAAAGCGCTATTGATCTCGCGAGTATATAATAATATGCTAATTGCAATAATCCTTGTTAAAACCAACATGAGCTCCACCTTTGAATTTACTATATGAGTAAATTCTTAAACACGTCCGAATTTATCATTATGATAAATTCGCGGCACATTTCGAATTTATCAATAGAGTTAATCATAAAACCACGAGCATTACACAAGATTTCTTGTTATAAATGTAATGGCACCAAAAGGGACGCTGGTCGCGCGGGGGCGGGGTGTTTTTCAAGTTTTCTAAAAAAATAGCCCTAAAAAAGGTTAAAAAAGTTTTAAAAGAGTTTTGAAGAAAAGTTTAAAAAGTTAGATTTTTAAAAAGTTAAAAAAAGTTAAAAAAGTTAGGGTTAGTGGTTAGTGGTTAGGGGTTAGGGGTTAGTGGTTAGGGTTGGGGTTAGGGTTAGTGTTAGGTGCCGCGAATTTATTATTATGATAAATTCAAAATTTGACCCGAATTTATCCTAATGATAAATTCGGACGTGTTTAAGAATTTACTCATATAGTAAATTCAAAGGTGGAGCTCATGCTGGTTAAAACAGATATTTGACTTACATCGATGATACTTGGATTCACAAATGTAATGATGTGGCCAAACGCATCCTTCGTCATTCCATTTTCCCAACTTGTCATTTGAAGTATACATATATACGCAGTCTTGTGATCCGCCGACATCGTTTGGCTGACCGGCCGCCCAGTTTAGATACGTCGCTGATCTTCCAGCAACAGTATGAAAGTTTGTATGCTGATAGCGCGGTCTATAGTAACAAATATCAAATGCATGCATGAATATTCAAATTATGAGTGAAACCACAGACACTCATAGAAGAGATCTAATACGCTGCATTTTGTCGATGTGGACGTCACCAAAGTGAAAAACCATAAAAGATCGAAGATGCTGATATATTGTAGGCTATGAAGCAAATTACAAAAGGCGTAGCACTGCGGACTATTAGGCCGTGGGCCAAAATTATTTCGCTTCGTGGCACCCATATTGGAAGTACTTGACCGGTTAGTGGTGTATTTGAAAGGCATATAGGCACGTTACTACCAAAAAAGTTCCCAAGCAAAAAACTTGCCCAATACCAAGAAAATGTGTGATCAATGATAATCCTCTATTAACTTGTATTGCACCAAAAAAATGTGAAATTTTGTATTCATTTACAATAAAAATAACTTGCATCATCGGAAACATACAAAAAATCGCATATAAGACATTTAAACAGTTTTTCATTCTCAAATAGTCTTTGAGGCTGTTTTAAATGTGAAAACTATTAAGTGGAGGAGTCAAAAACGCGTTTTTGACTGCGTATAATTCGAAAACAATTTAAAACATAAAAAAACTGTTAAAATGTCTTAGGTGTAGGTTTTTTGTAAGCTTTCTGATGATGCAAGTTATTTTTGTTGTAATTGAATACAAAATTTCACATTTTCTTGCTGTAGTACAATTTAATAAGGATCACCCAACACTGATCATCCATTTTCTCGGTATTGGGCACTTGGCTTTTTTTGGTAATGAGCATCTATGGTACTATACATTGAATCACTGCAGAAAATCTATCCCAGGGTTTGTCACAAAATTGCTTTTCTATAGGCACTTTTTCGCACAACGGTCCATGGCCTAACAGGTTAAAACTTTTTCAGCTACTGATAACGATTTGCTATTCCTACCACAAGAACGTTACTTAATAACACAACTGATCTGTATAAGAAGTGAAACCAGTGTTGTGTTATTCCACCCACTATATGTTATGGATTTGTGTTACAGCATAAGGAGTGCATGGAATCTGGAAAGGGGCTAGAGTAACTACGGCCCACCAAAAGTTAGTAGACGTGTGAGAGCTAAGCCAGCCAAAAAAAACGTTAGAACGGGATAACTAAGTGAAGGTGTAAGATTTTTGTCGCTTGATATGATTATAAGTTTGCATATCAGACTCAGAACGCAGGAAATGCCGTTTCAGAAAATATATATAGATTTTAACATTTATTAAAGGCAGCCTGTTGCTGGCTCCCCAAGGTTTTTCCAGCGTCAGGCTCCCTAAGGTTATTCCAGCCTCAGTCGCTGCCCCCCTAAGGTTTCCCAGTCTCCTGGCTCCCTAACGTTTTTCCAGTTTCGAAGCTAACCAATCCTCTGGTCCTTGTGTACACAGAATCTTAGGTTACTTTGCGGGCTTTTTACATGATCGAACAAACTTTTTACCATGAAGATAAAAGCACACGAGATAAGTGATATTTAGCGTATTTTAAACTGAGAAATGAAATTTTTAAAGGACAGATTTCCCGGACTAAACTATAGACAATAAGACGGATTGAATTCAAATTTCAATATTTTATATTTCTTGTGAAGCGAGCTACAGATCTCATTGCAGAATCAATATTGGTAATTTCTCCAGAAATTGTTTAGTGAGGAACCACATACTGTAGGCTACGTACCTAAAATATCCAAGCCAGAATTCATGCAATCCTCGTTTTTTTGCTTCAAATGCCAAGCGATTGTTTTCGGTCAAAGTGGATATTATAGGCAAGTCTCCACCAAGGTGTTGGCATGACAGGCGAGCGACCTCATACTTCACAGAGTTAGCGAAAAACTTGTAGCATTTAGAATCAATATCAATCCAACCATGCGGACACGCTATAAGAAGAAAACACGGTTATTAAAAGTAGTGAAACAAATCGCATGGACATTCGTTTTACTTGGTTCCAGGTAATACGATTATTGTCAGGAACAGACTATTTACTCTACTGGTATCATGCCTCATGGAAAGGTCACACGTTACAGGGCCCTGCACAATCTTGTAAACAAAATGGCGACATACAATCTTGCTTACGTAAATAGCCAGCATGGGCTTGACCTTGGAGTTTACTATATGAGTAAATTGTTTGAAACACGCCTGAAATTATCAGTGCCATAAATTCGCGCAATAACTTATTGGGATAGATGAACCCTAATCTAACCCCCAACTTTAACCCCAACCCTAATATAACCTTAATTTAATCTAACCATAATCTAATCTTAATCTGACACTAATCTAAATTTGATGACCTTTTTTGCTACCGTAGGCAGCTCACTAATCTCGACAACTGATTTTGACGTCATGACTCGTGCCAGTTTCCTTGACCGAGTTATAACGATGCAGCTTGAATCAAAATATATAGTCCAGCGGAAAAGTAAAAAATCATGCACTTTGTGAAGAAAGCACCCAATTCACAGGAAGTGTAGACTTTAACGTGATAATGAACCTCAGATATGGAGGCATCACCAAAATTGATGCTGACGGCTTAAAATTTAGGATTTCTTATATTCTCTTATTTGAAACTCTATTACTGTATAAAATTGTGAAATTGCAGGTTCACATACAGCATAAGACTTTTAAACGGCTGATTGATTTTCCAAGCGGTTTTCCAGATATTGCTATTTAAAAATGTGATAAATAGCCAAAGTCCTGGACACTAGCCCTAAAACATGTTTTCAACCGCTCATAACTCCAGAGGAGTCAGAAAATCAAAGTAACTGCTTAAATGTCTTATATGCAGTTTTTTGTAAGCTTTCTAATGGCACATGTCATTTTTGCTATATGTGAACCTGCAATTTCACAATTTTTAATTGTATAAGAGATTAATTAATAAGAGAATATAAGAAATCCTAAATTTTAAGCCGTCAGCATCAATTTTGGTGATGCCTCCCTATCTAAGATTCATTATCATGTTAAAGTCTACACTTCCTGTTAATTTGGTGCTTTCTTCACAAAGTGCATGATTTTCTCAAATATCTGTGCATATCCGCTGCACTAATAGAAGAAATTCGGATTTCTGTCAGTCGGGAATTGCTCGTAAGTCCCCGTAAAGCTCTCGCTCGGTACTTTCCGCCATCACAGGCACAGGGTATATAACTATTAACTCAACCACGAAGTAAAACATCGAAATGACGTATAGTGTTGTATAACGTTGTATAGTCTTGTTTAGTCTATTGTATAATAGTCGTCTATAGTGTAGTATAGTGCCGTATAGTCTTGCATAGTGTCATATAGTCTTGTATAACATTGTATAGTGTTGTAGTGATGTATAGTGTTGTATAGTGTCGTATAACCTTACATATTGTTGAATAGTCTTGTATAACATTTTAGAAAACTCATTAATAATTCATGAAGAAAACACAAAGAAAAATCATAAGCGTATCGTATCTGTATATGTGATACAGATTCATGTTGATTTACATAAACTTTACTTTGATTTTCTCGGCTTAGACAACGTTTATTTTTAAAATTACTTCGCCAATGAACTCATAAGATGAGTCGTTTTTTAAGTCATTTACAACATTCGCGTCCGTGTTGTATTGGATATACAAACTCTCGCCTTCGGCTCGAGTTTGTATATCCGATACAACACGGCCGCTCATGTTGTAAACAGTACGTATAGTGTTGTATAGTGTTGTATAGTGTTGTATACTCTTGTATACTGTAGTGTCGTATAGTCTTGTATAATTACTGACGGCCATAATAACCTATTGTTTTCTCTCTGCATTATATCAGGGAATGTCGAGACGTTTTAGCGTTCTTCTGAAAAACGGGAGTGGTCTTTTTTGATTGTAGGGAAATACCCAGGGGTAAATGTTTATACGGGCTAAAATAGCACACAGCATTATTAAAAATAATGCAGCGTGCACACAGCATTATTAAAAATAATGCAGCGTGCACAAAGCATTATTAGGGAGTTTACGATCTGCGACGTGGCCGGCTCAACGACGCGGTCTAAATTTTAGCTCAAGAATGAGCGCTAAGCAATTCGATTACTGTAATAAATATTTGACTCTTTCAAATAACCTTACAAAATGATACGTGCGGCTAAAGCGATGCAATGTTTGCTGTAATTTCGACTTTTAGTAAGACCTCTTGTGTCGCATTAAGCTTTCGCGTTGCCTGAAAGACGTAAAAATGCTTTTTTAACGTTGTGTTGAGAATGACAACGCGGTTGACAATACTCATCGGACCACAAATTATTGACAGTTTTTGTCTTGCATGACAAATTTCTTTGTAAGTTCTTTGTAGGTTTGCATGGCGATAAAACACCAAATTTCTTTGTTTTGAAAGCGCGTCGTCGAGCCGGCCGCGTCGTAGATCGTAAACTCCCTATTACAAATAATGCAGCGTGTATCAGTGCACACAGACACTATTTGCAATCCTTCGTCATCATGACAAGTACACGCGATAACGTGAACATCTCAAGATGAGAAGTTGACAAGTGCTAAAGGCCCCTCATACAATATCATCGGGCTTCTGAAGCACTGCCAAAACGGTCTCTGTGAGTCCTTTCAGCTCAACTTTATAGAGAAATAGTTTCGTTTGCGCTTGTGGGATTTTATCCTAGATATACGCATGTGCAGAACACACCATAAGTTCTATTCCCGTGTTTATCCAGTTTAATACGCTCTTTGAATTAACGGCTTATCATTAATGATAATATGTAAACTAGAACACTATAATTGACCTCCGCTTGTGGAGATTTTAATTTAGGGCGATTAATTAAACTGAAATCTGTTCTATCACGATGCATTACATGCATGTCCTCACAAATGTCTAGTGTAACGTTGGATAGATTCATTGTCATACGGTCCCAACAAGCAGCAACGTAGTCTTCCAGCCGAAAATAATTACTTTTGATTCGGGTCAGTAATTATAATAGATAATTACTGAGGCCAAACGGCATTATTCGATATATTGCAGCCAGCTTCGGCCTTCGGCCTCAGCTGGCTGCAATATATCGAATAATGCCGTTGGCCTCAGTAATTATCTATTAAATAATTGATGCAAATAAATTGAAATATTGAAAAAAATTATTTAACACTTTTGTGTGTCTTTAAATTCAATGGTTTTCATAAAAAGAAGAAAGGGGGAGGTTTAGGGGCCTCGCGCTAAAATTTGCCACGGGCCTCGCGCGACGTTAATCCGGCCCTGGTCAAAAGAGAGCACTGATGACTCCCCCCGTCGAGAAATACTGGCGCAGCCCAAACCAGCTCAGTGAAATATGGGGCCCCAGGGCCAATTATACCCTTGGGGCCCGGGTGAACCACAATTACCCCCCTCCGTCGACAAACTTTTTATCGCCTTGCAAATTTGTATTTGCCTGTCTTCCTTGAGCTGGGGTCGCGGAGAAAATTGCTCCCTTTTCCGCCTCCCTGCATGGGCGGCCCTGGCGCCGCCCTTGTCTTATCATAACTATCTACCCTAATTCAAGCTGATTGGCGCGGCTCGATGAATTAATTGCCGCTTTCAAGCAGAGGTTTATTATTTTAAACCTCTAGAACCTGGGTACCTTTTGTCACTCTGAGGCCAGCGAAATGACCTCTTCCGCAATGCACGTACACGTCTACTATCGTCAAGAAACAATCAATACGTATAATCGTTGTGGTCTAGCTGTGGGATTTTAATTCAATAGTGTAAACCTTGCAGTCTTAGGGAAGCCTGACATATCGATTTTTTCCACAAGAAACGTCATATGTTCGTTTTGGGGGTGGGGGAGGGGGGTTTACAGCTGTGACGTCTCTCTGTAAATATCATGGAAAAGTTCGATAGTTTTTTCGAATACCTTAACATTTCGGAATCAACTTTGCAGAGTATAAAAAAGAAAACAACTTGAAAGAAAACGACTATTCAAATATAAGGGCTGGTAAACTAAAAATAAAAACTCCTTATATGGATAAACATTATAGACGTTCATTTCACATGTACACGCACGCTAACAGCTGCTTAATAATTAACTTACGTATTTGTAAACATCAGTCGATAAATAAAATGGTACATTAATATGGACTGGCAAAATGGATCAAAACCTCTGAAAACAGCAGTTGTAGTTCCAATTCTTTTGGGGAATTTAGTAGCAAATATAATCCTTAAATAGCTCATCGATTTGTATATGTTAGCGCTAAAGTCAAACGGCCGGGTCGTAGATCACGTTGAATAATGATCTGAAGTTATCATGCAACCGTCAACAATGTCTCAAAATACTGGATGTTTGATGATTTTTTTTACAAATATACCGGGATTTCTGGACCACTTTTAAACTTAGCAAAGCGAAAAGTCCCCATTCAAGAATATGTTTTTTCTCAAAAGGTAAAATACTTAATAGAATACTTGATTAAATTGTTTACTTCGACGGTGTATAAATTAACAGCGTTTGACTTGCAAGACGTCAAAAACGGAAGATTTCAAAGCGCTGTCGTTTATCGCGTATTCATTTGCCAAAAGAAGTATTTACGTCAATTGAAAGCTTGTTTATTAAAGAGCCAACTAGTAGAAGCATGATCGATTTGGAGCTTTATCGCATGGTGAAAATCGATTTTGTTAAGAGGGTATCGTAAATGAAGTAAGATAGTGTGCTCCAAAACTACGATTATTTCTATTCCTAAAAGTAACTCAGATTTCCTGTAAGTCATGTACACAGTCCTTTGAATAACCGAAAACAAGATTTTTAGGGTTTTAGATCGATTAGAAACGGTTGTCGTCGTGAAATTTATCTGTAAAATCAGCGCATATTTTCCCAGAAAAAATGGCGATTTAGGGTGGTCGTGTTAAAACGGCATTTTCTCAAAGTTAAAAAAGCATTTGACCTAAAAAAATATATAGTGCATTTTCCGATATAATAAGGTATATCTGGGCAAAATTTGAGCAAAATCGATTTTTCAGTCGTGGCCGCTTTATGTTTGATTTTTGTGGACATCCTCTCTTAACACCTCTCTTTCAAAGACTTTACTTACGATTGGCAAGATTGAAATTTCCGATAATTTTCACATTTACGTTTGTCTTCGGCCTTATAAATGGGAATTACACGAGCTCGTTTCCAGTCATCACGGGCAAAAACTATGGATTGTTGTTGGTAAACAAAGCCAGGGACACGAGTAAAACAAAGTAAAACTAGTCTCCAATTATTTCCAACTGTTTTTTAGTCGCGTCCGCGTCGCAGATTTGATGCATCTTGAACTCCCTAATAATAAAACTGGAACCTCACCATAGATATCTCATATACACTAGATAGCGCATCCCACCCTGTAGGCAGGCGAAAATTGAAGCCTGATCGCAGTCGCAGTTTACGTGCGGCGGCCATATTGGTCGTTCCCACCGAGCGTGATAATTTGTATATTTTGTATTGCGGAAATGGACAAAGTTGACAATAAATCCTCTTTTATGCAGTCAATTTTGGTTTTCAAGTGTGCAACTTGTTGTAAATGATGCCAGATCGTTGGAGCTTCATATTGTGAATAATGGGTAGGCAGAATTTAATTATTTTTTTCGAAAATATCAATATTTGTCGACCCGTATGAAGGGCGCCCATAGGACAAACCCTATGGACAAACCATCATTGTTGATGTATATATAAATATAGTTCCACCAATTCCAAATAAAACATTTTGAGCTATCGCCATTGCTTCATGGCAAAAGTGTGAATGTATTTGCATATTCTTTTGTAAAAGACAGCGACACTGAAAAACATATTTTAGTCACAGTTTATCAATGGCAAAAATAGACTTAAAATCTTAAATAGTCAATATATAAAACATTGACACCAAAAATGGTTCTTACTCCTTACTATTTGTATATTTATTAGATAAATACAACATATCATATATTATTTTATAGTTCCATGGAATCACATCAAGATTAAAATGTATTAGAAGCTAGAGAAGAATAATTGCAACTTTTTTATATATTCGCAGGCAAAATAACATAATTGCTATTGCTTTATGTAAATGTAGTTGATATTCAAACTTTCTAAAACCTTCAATTGTATGAATGCTTCAAACTATCTTTAATATTTGACGTTAAGACATATTTCTTTCTGTTGAGTCCTAGACCTTTTGTTTTTAATTCAAGCAATCAAACTGCCAAATTACTGTAATTATTAACAGCATAGGTCATTGATAATCAGTTGAATTTTAGAACTGCTTTGGGAAACCCTATTTTGTAATGAGACACATTACTTCTTGCATTATTGTATATTGTAAGGTCAATGGGATAAACTGCTTGATGCACAGTAGATTTTATAATCTTAAATATAGTTGCACTCACTATTGTATAAATAATTCTATTGTTATAATAAAGTATTACTTTTGACTTTGTGTAATAGTGTTTTCTAATTCTTTGACTCATCAGATGCACAATAATTAAACTTTTCTAAAAAAATAAAATAAATTTGCCAGTACTCTCAGGAAATGAAAAGATGATAAACTCTCAATTTTTGCCTTTTGAGTTTAGTGGTTACTGTAAATATCATTAAAAAAATGTCCAATTTTTAAAAAAATTTGGAGACCTGAAGAAGTTTTGGTGCAAATTGAAATTAAAAATTTGAATTAAACTCAGAAAATTTCATAGCAATGGGTAAAGTCATTCCTGATGCAAAAAGTATAAGAAGTAATAGTGAAGGGTCAAATGACAGAATAAAAAATCAAAAGAAAACTTCCCAGGACATTTCATCAGTAAGCAATTTATTTTTAGTTTTTTACAGTATTATATTGATTGAAATTAGACTTGCATTAACATGATAAACATCCCTAAGGATGAATTACTATGAAAACAGTTGATACAAAATGTTCATCAAGAAAAGTGGTCACCCAAAAAGCAGATGTTTATATGTTCTGACCACTTTTGTTCTGGTTGCATTGTCCATACTGTTCTGTTCTCAAAAAGCAGACACTTGTATGTTCTGACCACTCCTGTTCTGGCTTCATTGTTCATTGTCCATATGTTCTGGCTTCATTGTGCATACACAGTCTTTTTACTGAGCTAGATCACCATATTTTTGACTCACCAGTTGGTGAAAATCATGTTATATTTCAGTTGACCAAGAGCATCATCAAGAGTTACTGTGAGGTTAAATTTTACCATCTTGGAAAAAAGACCACTGAGAATTCATCTGGACAAAAAATTAGAAAGAAATTAAATAAACTTGTACCTTTTAAGCACCAGTGTGAGTGATTACACAGAATGTATCAGAGAAAGCTAAATATTACTAAAATTTACTATGAAACTGCCCAAGCTGAAAGTGCAGACTCTGTCTCAAACATAATTTTACTAAAGATTTATAGTGAAAACTGCCCAAGCTGAAAGTGCAAACTCTGTCTCAAACATTTCAGTAAAGATTTAGAGTGAAAACTATCCAAGCTGAAAGTGCAGACTCAGACAGTCTCAAACATTTCACAAAGGTTTACAGTGAAAACTGCCCAAACTGAAAGTGTACTTTTAGTGTAAGTGTACTGGTTTTTTACAGTATAAACTGCCTACGCCGATAGTTGAAACGTTACTTACCAACTTCCATTTCCATAAAGTGGTGCCAGAAACCGTAAGTACATGTATTGATTAGACGATACTTCACCAGAGAATCATTCACAGATTCAAAACAAATATATAAAGAATGTTGTAATTCGAAATTTTTAGCTTTAAAATGCGATTTAAAGACAACAATATCGCCAATTAATGTTT
>CACRXK020001747.1:0-50329 GCA_902702795.2 Paramuricea clavata
ATGCAATTTCACGCAAAATGTTCACAGACCATTTAGCTATTATATTTCGCACGTGCGGTCTCGATGCAAACAGGTACAAAGGACATAGTTTTCACATCGGCGCGGCTACATTTGCTGCCGAATGCGGTTTTTCCGATGCCCAAATACGACTAATGGGCCGTTGGAAATCCGACGCTTTCCGCAAGTATATTCGTGCTCCTAGTTTGTGACTTAAATCAGACACTCCGACTATACAGGTCGGGCTTTTTGTAGGGATTGATTGTGGCTGCTTGTTGATAAACCCGTTTAGTAATTAGTACACTTTGTCAAGTCGACGCAAGGGCAAGACTTGATATAATATAGGAATGTGCGTGTTAAGATACTAGAAATGTACGTGTCATTTAATCACTGTTTTACGTTCTCTGTGAGGCTAACGCATGGGCAAGGCTTCTACACAACCGTTCGCTTTAGCAGGTTGGCCGTCCCCTGGCAGTTTAACGCATGGGCACAAACTGTCGGCGGTCGCTTATCATGTTTTTGCTTAATAATGACAGTAATAATCCACGCACTGATTTCGCTTTGGAGTTGTTTTTATAGGTTTTAACCTCACTATGTCTGCGGATACCTTGTAACGATTGGATGGGGTATGCCTCCTTTACCCAAGGAGACTCGTGGCGTATTTATTACCCCACCTTTTCTGTGCGAACTTTTAATAATTAACTTCAGTTTATAATTTGTTATGTTAATAATTATCTCATTGTTTTAAAAAATTAATAAATCGGCATGTGCGTTGCGCAAGACGCACATTGCCATAATTATTACAGTTGCTGTCTGACTTGGTCAATTGCGCAATGTTCGCGCACAGAAAACAGAGCTAATCGTTGCAGGATATCTTGCTGACATAGTGTTAAGAAAAGGAAGCGATAAAGGAATTATTGGCATACCAATAAAGATTTTATTGCTTCCTGTATCTAGTTTTAGAGATAGGGAGCTATTGTAATGGAACACGTGGGTATTAGCCCCGATAATTTGTAGTCACATGAATGTAATGCGCAGGAAGGGGATAGGAGTGGTGATATAATCTACAGCAGTATGTGCATCAGTTCATTCTACTCTTCAATCTGGTCGCGCAAGGTCAACTCTCTGGCCGAAGTCAATTGATATCCCAC
This sequence comes from Paramuricea clavata, assembly GCA_902702795.2. Taxonomy (NCBI): domain Eukaryota; kingdom Metazoa; phylum Cnidaria; class Anthozoa; order Malacalcyonacea; family Plexauridae; genus Paramuricea; species Paramuricea clavata. Next base: position 1,149 of record CACRXK020001747.1, read on the forward strand.
CCTCCTCCCCGTTACTTGACGCAATATTATTACATATGTAAGTTAGTTTAATTATTAGATTAATTTCTAAATGGTGGGCGTATTTATTACCCCACCTTTTCTTTGCCAACTTTTAATAATTAACTTCGGTTTATAATTTGTTATGTTAATAATTATCTCATTGTTTTAAAAAATTAATAAATCGGCATGTGCGTTGCGCAAGACGCACATTGCCATAATTATTCCAGTTGCTGTCTGACTTGGTCAATTGCGCAATGTTCGCGCACAGAAAACAGAGCTAATCGTTGCAGGATATATGGCTGACATAGTGTTAAGGAAAGGAAGCGATAAATACCTTTTTTATTCTCTCTTGAATATCTTCATCTACAGTTCTCACCTATGCAACACAAAAGCAATACTATTAGTCTTTGAAAACAAAACCTACACATGAGACTTCAAGTACTGGAAAGCAACAATTTAATAGTTTGTTGACTCACTTTACTTTGAAGACGTTTCAATTTTGCTTGCTTCCCTTTAAGCTTTTTGTTTTCAGCCACTAGTTTTTGTGTGAGCTCTTCTTGTTTCTTTTTCAGTTCAGTCGTATATTTACCGACTGGAAATCTTGTATAATGTTGACGTTTATTTGGCGGCATTTTCCAACACTTTAATACAACAACATGGAACACTTCCAAAGTAAAAGTCTGAAATGTCACATTAACTTTTTGGGGAAATTTTATGCGGTAAAGTGTAAAGTACCCGTATTTTGAATTGAAAATTACAGAGCAAATAAGACATATCGAACAATTTGGGCAAGAACAAAATTTTACACTGTAATCACAGTTTGCCAAAATATAGACATTTCCGAAGATTAATCGTCAGGCAATGAGCCTATTGAAGCCAAAATATTACACAATACATGTTCCAGAAAAGCATGTTTACCAGCATCAGAAAAAACAATGCATAAAACGTGTATTTTAACGCCAAAAATTGATAACTTTGGTATTAATCGAAAGCTTGAAGGGCGATCTTTAGGAATTTATTAAAATCCAACGTCTCCTAGCAACGAGACACACCGGAAGACAGCGCCAAAAACTATTTCCCAGCCTCATTACAGCCGATCTCTCAACTAAATATGGCGTCATGGAAATTTTTGTCACACTTCCTTGGCCGGAAACACCAACAAAAATTCCCAGCGTGTTTGTATGTTATTTTTTGTTGTTCTTATTGAATTGATCATGAATAATTTTTCTCGTAGGTTATGATAAGTTAAAGCCTTTCGGCTTTCCTATCATGGAGCAATCGATGGATTTAGTGTCAAAGTCTTGTGCTTGGAGGTCTGTAAATCAAATAACTCTCCAACTGAGCCTACCAATTTGTATTTGGATTGCATAGAAGAACATGGTGGATGTCCTATGATAACTCGTACAGATTACGGAACAGAAAATTGTAACATCGCCACAATTCAATGTTATTTTAGATCAGACGAAGAAGGTCACAAATACGGAACATCGACAAGAAATCAAAGAATCGAAAATTGGCGGTCGCATTTCCGCAAATCATGCGCACATTTTTGGATAAACTTTTTCAAAGATGATGGATCAATTGATCTCGAACATCCGATGCACAGGGAATGTTTATGGTTTTGTTTTAGCAGTATTATACAGGCATCTCTAAATAGAATGAAGGAATATTGGAATACACATTATATTAGACCATCACGTCATGACACTATTCCTGGGGTTCCTGACATTTTATTCTATTTACCTGAACGTTCAAATGGTGCAAATTGTCTAATTCCAGTAACCAACGAAAGAATCACTGAGATGAGAACGCAACACACAGAGAATATGGAGGAAGATACAGACGAGGAAAATCTTTACCAAGAATATTTCCAGTACATTATGGACAATGAAGAGGTAGAATATCCTGATAATGCAGATGAAGCAATTCTGTTGTTTTCATATTTAATAGAAAAAGCAGGAGAGGTGGACGGCTGAATGTTACATGATATGGATGGCATAATATACGAATGTGTTACATGACATTGGTATATGAATATGATACAGCATGTGTGATATGAGTATGATATCATTTACATTACACATACTCAAATGAACGAGTGCTTATAAAGTTGGCTCCTTACACTTTTTAATAAATGCTTCATTTTCTGAGTTGGACATCAATTTCTGGAAAATGATTTCTTGTTGAAAAACAAAAAGTATTAATTATTAAGGAATTTTGAGTTCTTAATAAATGTATTAAGTGTAAAGAAAAAGTATTAATATTATTAAGGAATTTTGAGTTCTTAAAAATTACTCCTAACTGTAACAGCCGTTGCTATGGCAACAATGACGTTTCAATATTTATATATTATGGGGGATATTTTTGGTTTAAAGTAATTTGACTCGAAAACAAGGTCAGTCGGTGACCCGCACTTTTATTTTATAACATAATTTCTTTTAGTATTTTGAATCATTTTCGTGATTTTAAAAAAGTCTGTCATGCCAAAAAAATTTTCAAGATAGGAAAATGTAATACTTATCATTTATTGACCCGGAGCGAGGGGGATTCGGCGGAATATTACTGAGGGTAATATTCCGCCTAATCCCCCGAGCGGAGAGTCTATAAATGATATATTATACCGAAAGTTAAAGAAACCACCAAGGTCAGAATAAACTTTAAAACTTGAAGCGAATATAATTTTTAATTTATATCTATGAGTTTTTGACGTTTTCTCTTTTACTGTAGTTCTGTACGAAATTACAAACAACAGCTCGTGAACGCCATATTGTTTCAGAGCGTGGTGTCACTATAATATCCCACGGTGGATCTGCCGTGGGATATTTATAGTATCTCACGCTGGATTGCAAAATCATGAATTTGAGGGAAATACCGTAAAAAATCACATTGTCACGTGGTACAAATGATGTTTTTTCATTGGACAATTTAAATTTGAGGTATAATATTAATATGTAATACATGACAGATTTTTTGTAAATCAACAATTATTCAAAATACTAAACTAAATCATTTTATGAAATAAAAATGGGGGTCAGTGGGTCACCGACCTTATTGTCAAGTTAAATAACTTTAAACCCAAAATATCGGCCACATTGAGGCGGCATTGTTGCCATAGAAACGGCACTTGCGATTCCTTTTTTTTCAAAAAGATCCATCTCTGTATTTATTATTTTTTCTAAATTTAGACTTTCTTTGTCTTTTAACAAAAGTCAGGCAGATAGAGGCTCAAAATTATGGAAAATTTACCCTATTGTGGGACAATTCCATTTTGCCTTCATATTGTGCCCTGAATGCTAGTAAGTACGTGTCTGTATGTTGGCCACGTTAAAATTTCTTGTGGGCTCCTGCCGACACGTTTTTCTTCGAATTTTGTATTAAACTCTATTACAGTTAAAAAATGTGAAATTTCTGATACATTTCTAATACAAATTACTTGCATCAATAAAATCTAACAAAAAACTACATATAAGACATTTAAATGGTTAGTTATTTTCAAGCGGTTTTCGAGTTATTGCCGTTTTAAATGTGAAAAATAAGCCAAAATCTCGCAAAACGTCTGGGTACTAGTCTGAAAACACGCATTCAACAGTTCATAACTAAAGAAGAACTTAAAAATCCCGGGTAACCGTTTAAATGTCTTATATGTACTTTTTGAAAGCTTACATTTGATGTAAGTAATTTATGTTAGAAATGTATTTGAAATTTCACATTCTTTAACTGTAATAGAGTTTAATACAAAATTCGAAGAAAAACGTGTTGGCAGGAGCACAAGAAATTTTAACGCAGCCAACATACAGAAACGTACTTACGCTACTTCAGGGCACAATATGAAGGCAGAATGGAATTGTCTCACGATATGGTAAGTTTTTTCCTTCTATCTGCCCGACTATAAGAATTGTCGAAAAATTAAAGTATCTAAATCAGAGATCTTCCATTTTCTAGAAAACTGTAGGGAGCCACCTTAAAGCAGATATCCAGAAATGTTAAAATTTATGGAAATTAAAATATAATATATATAAACCTAGAAATAAATATACTCAGTTTAGTAACTGGTTCTATTACGTTTTACAACTTTTTGTTGCGAGCATATGAAACTATTAAAACCGCGAGTAACTAAACCAAAGACCGTCGAGAAGGGCTGGGACCGAGGATGACCAGCCGAGAAAATTCACAGGACCCGGGGCAAAACTTTTTGGGGACCCTTATGACGTCATTACTTTCAAAGACAGAAAAATACTAAACGATTGATTATTGAAGGAGGGTCCGTGGACATTCACCCCTGAGGGAATGTTTAAATTTAGGGTCTCTGAAATGCCATTTCCTGATGAAGATGGCCCTCCAATTTCTCCCCTATGAACTCGGCATTGGGAGGATGTTCGTAGCTGTAGCAGTAGAAGGCTGAAGAAGATTATTTCAATAATATGAAGTTTATTAAAAAACTCATGTAGAAAATAACATAAATCTTATATCAATAAAGTTAAAAAAGTATCGGAAAAAAATTAACAAATGGATGTTGAAAAGTTTTTCGAACGTATGTTTTTTACAAATTATAATTAGATTGTAAATATGATACGGCAAAACCAATATAAAATCAGGGCAACTATAAAGCACCCAAAATACAATTAGCCATTTCCCAATCGAGCAGAGGACTGGGTTTAGTCGCTTGTTTGGACACCCGATTAGCACCTCATTACACGTATACTAAAAGGTTTTCATTATCTCTCATTACACGTATATAAGTGTCAATAAAAGATCTGCTGTACCTGCTGGCGCGCCTGCCTCCAGAGCAGCCTGGAATCGACCGCCAAATATCATGAATTTTACGCGCCAAATATCATGAATTTTACGCGCCAAATTGCCAAATTCTCGCCGCCATATTTGTATCATATATATTTCATATTTGTATTAATCAATTGTATCAATGGTGTATTCTTGGTCTTGTATTTGGTTGAAAAAGGTTATTTACTGTATTAATTATTTTTATTTGGACTTGGTGATGTAGCGATTGACTTTTGGAAATTTCAAATACGATTAATACATGTGAGTGATTTGAATAACTGAATATTTAATTAAAATTATGACAGTGCTGTATTAAATTAATATAGGACGATGTCCGAATTTATACACAGTATTCGCATTAACACAATTGCACTTCTTGATTGAGAAATAGCTGCTATGCCTATGTGTCTGCTGTAATAAGGAAAACAATTTTTAGATTTGTAATTTTGTATACAAAAAAAGTTGTTCAGTAAAGAAATTTAATATATTTGTGTTTTGTGGGCATGTGACTGTACACTAGTACAGTATATATTTATACAGTCAATACTGAATTAAAACTGTGTCTTTGAATTGAAGGAGGTATACAGCCACATTTATCGAACTGTGTATACCGCAACGTTTCAACATGAATGCAGAACTACAGTAGCTAGGGTCACAGACAGAGCAATTACAGGGAAATATATGAATCGTTTAGCATCCTTCATGGTGTAATTGTTAGTTATTAATAGCAAGCAATATGTGTAGGCAGGATCATAGTCAACTGAATAATAGTACTTTTAATATATATTATAAACACCTTCTATTATTCTTGTTATCTTGCCTAAAGACAAATGTGTCAGCCACCAAAGCCGCGTTCACACCAGCGCCTCAAGGCCTGGCCTTGACCGCCTGGGCCAATTGTGACGCATTCACACTGGCTTGACGCCCAACTCCAGGCCAAAGCAATCAGGCGTCAATATAAACGTCCTTGTGTTCCACTAAAGTATTTAATTTCGCGCTTTGAATGTTTTTCCCTCCAATTGTATGACAATCATCTGACCAGTTTTTATGGTGGGCAGATATTGCGATGGTAACGGGCCTCACCCAGGCCAGGCCCAGGAAAAACCCGTTCACACCAGTGATGATCAAGGCCAGGCCACCTACATTTGCTGGCCTGGACTTCTTGACTTAGGCCAGGCTCAGGCCAGGTAAAACCTGTTCACACCTAGACCCAGGCCAGGTCCAGGCCAGGCCTGGGCCGCTAGTGTGAATGTGGCTCAAGTGACTTTAATTGCTCAATAAGATGCATCAGAGAAATTAATTAATAGGCCCGGATATATAAAACCACAGTTATTCTCAGAATATTTTTATTGTAAAAATCATGAATTATTTCATTCATAGGGCACGAAGGAAGAAGTTGAAAACAACATTTAAAGTTGTCGAATATAGAGGAGGCCGTGTTTGCAAACGCTCCAAAGTTACTGTTCCAGTTCAGATAACATTACCTGGCCAATCATCTCTCTTTGGGCAAGCAAGTACCAGTGATCATGATATTCTTAGCAATGCAGGTGTAGATGAACTTGATCAATATGATGAATCAATCATTGACTCTACCTGTAATGACAATGAAGATGAAGATCATGCGAATGAAATTCCCCAGTATGGGAAACAATCTGTAATAAAAACTCGTGTTAGACAATACCGTAAAAGGAAGGAAGCAGAAATTAAAGCTTGGGCCAACATACGTAGAAGTATGCTGGATAAGTATATTCAAAGTATGGCATTAACCGAAGATACCAGTTGCTGCTTTTGCTCAAATAAAGCTGAATGCAGATGCCTGCAATGTGGAATCTTACAACTAACATGTGTTGAATGTTGCACTAAGAAGCATAAGCAGTCTTTACATGTGCCAGAGATATGGAAGGTACAGTACTGGAATATAGCTGCATGTAAAACTATAGTGACTTTGTATACTCATGATTCTATACAACATCTTTCTGCTTGCGCTGGCTATGGAAATTATATAATACACACTCTAGAACATTTTCATCTTAATATATATATATATATATATATATATATATATATATATATATATATATATATATATATATATATATATATATATATATATATATACTATATATAGAAACATATGAGTAGAGTAAGTAGAGTGCTCGATATACTGAAGTATAGAGCTAATATAAAGATAAAATTAAATACACCTGGTTTATTTCGTAAGATTTTATTCACTAAAAACTTTGTTTTGTATGACAAGCAATGCTTGCGACAGTCATTAGGTGAATTTAAATGATAATTCACCTAATGAGTGTGGCAAGCATTGCTTGTCATACGAAACAAGTTTGTAGTGAATAAAATCTTATGAATTAGTAAACCAGGTTTATTTTATTTTGTAGTTTTTGTTTACACAAAATCTTGTCCATGTATAAGCCCCCTCCCCCTGTGTATAAGCTCCCTTCGCCCCTTGTGTATAAGCCCCCTTCACCCCCTGTGTATAAGACCATAAAAAACACTTAGGAACTTGTATGAGCACAGGGTTTATATTTGGACATTTACAGTACTTTCCAACCTACAGAAAATTCAGTTATCTGCTAGCATCATATAACTGAGTTATATGCAAATCAGCCTGCAGTGATTAACAAGCAGTATCTACACGAACAAATGTATAATAAAACAACTATTGAGTTGGGTTTTTGCGATATGCAAAATTATCAAGGTCTCAGTAAGCATTATCAGCCTCGCTTTTGGCTCGGCTGATAACGCTTACTTCGACCTTGAAAATTCCGCATATCACTAAAATCTCATCCAATAATTGTTAATTATTTAGGTAAATTAGCTTATATATATACATGACAATTGTTGTTTGATCTGTTCTATTGTAGGTTGATAGTTTTGAGGTTCTTGTTTTTCAAAGACATGTATGGAAAAAAGCTGATGACAGTGATTTATATGGATACGTAGAGGAAATTACTGTAGTTAATTCATCTGTTATGAAGGTCAACCAATTGTGCAATCATTTAATTCTATATAATATGTAGGATTAAAAAAATTGCTGTCTGATTACATTTTGTTATGTGGCAACGATGCAAGAAAAACATGAAAATCAAAACATTTATTATATCATATTACTTAATTACATACTGTACCTACTACTATTGAATGTGTTTTGTAGGAGTTCAGATCAAAACATCTGTCATGTTTTATTATGATGAAGAACCATGCCTAACTTTAATTGGTTATGGAATGTGGCCAGCTACACCCAAAGAACCAAAGGTTGCGTTTGAGATCCACGTAATGGAAGTCGCCGAAGTTCTTTTTCTTGAATGCCGTTTGTCAACAAAGCAATTTTGCAATGCCCTAAAGTGGTTATGTCCAGATCTATTTCAAGCTTATGTTAGTAGCTATAACCAACATTACCAAAGTGGTTACCAAAAATGTGAAATTCTTATTAGTATGTTTGCATGTATGGGTTTGTTTCATTATGGCAATGGAATGAAATATAGTACTTTATTAAACTGAAAGTTTGGTCTGATTGGATCTTCAGATTGATCCTATAATCTGGTCACCTAATTAATTGTAATGCCTACCCCACCTTGTCAACTTTACCTAAAGTTGGGAGGAAATCCAATTGCTCAGAGGAACCTACAACTTCCAGTGGAGCATTTAGAAAGTTACGGTACTCTTTTCCACACATAAAAGTTGAAAGTTCCTGTTGATGACAATCGATCCCCACAACTTGCGGGGAATATCAAATTGAATCGAATTTACAAGGATTTACAAATGCATTGCAATTAATGTTGTGGTTCAATCAGCCATTACTAGGTAAAAAACATTTACCGACTACTTGTTGGCGAATGCTTCACAGAATTTAGATTTATGCGACATCAGTTCCGGACACTAAAACAGTTCAACTGGCAACTTGTAGATGATGGGACTATATGTCCAGCATGTCCCAAAGTGAGTCAATTTTGATTAATTTTTGTAATATAGTGCTGTATGTATGAGAATGGTAATTAGAATTTTCTTATTTGAGATCTGTTGTTGTTAGTATACAGTACTAACATTAACACATACAACCCAAGTAAACAGTACGAAGCTCACAGTTCATGAACGTGGCTAAAGTGGTGTAAATAAGTAATGCGTGAAAAACGTTATATTATTCCCTCCAAGGAAGAAGGAACTGTACACATTTCTGTGGATGCACTATTTGGGCGTGTGAGGAAAAGAAGTTCAAGTTCTGCTCCGCCGAAACATGGTGAAACGTTTTTTATCTCACAAGACAACGTTGATGCCTTTATCAGTTCGTATGGGAAAAAGAAAGATGCGAAACTGGAAGTCCTGAGTAAATTACAAATTAATCTAAAGATTGTAATTGCCCATGCCATTGACTTTCTAATACAGGGCTACCTCCTCCGCAGGCCTTTCGATGCGGGCGGGAATAATTTGCGGGCGTGAAATTTGAGATCAGGGAAGAACGGAAGGCGACGAAAGGCCTGCTGAATAATAGTCGGTTTCTGGGCAGAAGTGACGTTTCCCGGGTATCGGTTTTCAATCCTTAAAAATCTTCGTGAAATATGAACCATCCTATCCCAAAACTATTGTCCCGTGTATGGTAGAGTATTTGTGATACTTCAGGGCAGTCATGGCCGAAGCAGCGACGAACAGAGGGGAAAATCGAGGATTTCGACGATGTTGACGTTCTTAATAATATGTCATTCTGTGAAATGGAAATATGTATGTATTTTACCTGATTAAATATCATGTAGATCATTGACGCGTTTTATAATGCAATTCATAACAAGCAGTCGTAACACAATGATATCAATCGCTATGAACAGGACACGCTTGAATAACGCCATATGTTGACAATTAATATGTTGTGCTCATCGTTCGACGGCAGCGATGTGGATACTCTCAATATATCGTTTTCTGAAATGGACTTGGTATGTAGATTTTTGTGGTAATGGAGATTCTACATGCAGACATTGTGTTATTTAATAATACTCAAAAGACAAAGAACAAGCGAACAATGAGACGCTATATTACTTCTATTTACATTGTAAATGTATATTTTTAATATGCAAATATAATTTCACCATATTTATCTTTCAAATTGTGCTTTTAATGTTTCATGCAGACTGATATTTGAATCTTATCTAAAGTATTTGGAATGGCTTATCATAGGCTTAGCCGCAAAATATGTAGAAAGCGGATATAATATCATTGATGTTGTATTTGCATTGGCATAATTTGTATAAACACTTTATATTAGACAGTCTCCATCGTCATAGAAAAGCGGCGGCTAGTTATAAGTACTTTTTAGTCTGCCAAGACCACTGGATGCTATTTCTAAATATTATTTAGATCTATTAGATCAGTGCTGGTATGTATATTGTATATTAAGTCATAATAGTAAAGTCAAAATGAAAATTTCGATTTATAGCATACGCCATCTTGAAAACATTACTCGGCAGGCGCTCTCGCCTGCAACCCGCATTTTCCGAACCTGCCCGAAATGCTCCCTAAGCGCCTGCGGAGGAGGTAGTACAATTGTCATGTGAAGTAATTTCTTTTTCAAGATTTGCTTGTTTATAATAACAATCCTTTTAAATTTTGATTTTTCTACCATTGCGTCCAAGTTTCGTTGCTGAACCCAATTACTGCTAACAAGGATGTTTAAAGATGCACATGGCAGTGACGGCACTCATTGTGCTTACCAAAGGGACATGCAGACCAACATTTTAATACCAAAGTTTTTTGTATACAATCAATTGTCGGATACCAAATTACATAATTTGGTAAAATAAAATTATCTGTAACTGAATTCTTGTCCTATTGCTCCAAGTGGTTCATTCGGTCCAAAATAAGCTCTCAAACTTGGTATGCCTTGTCATGTTATCACAGTACCTAAAATGCAGCACAAAAACAACCTCATTAATATTAATACCAAGAAGTATAATTAAAATAATAAAATTACAACAACGAAGCAAGAAATGTATTGATATCTGTACTAAAATTGGGTAGAGGAAATTGATCTCTTAATATCATGTTGTAAGTTTGCAATAATTACTAATTACATTGTCATGATTTGCACCCTTTAGTGCATTGGAACGTTCAACAATTCGACTTTTTGTATAGTAGAATCAATCGTTCAATGATAGAAAAATAATTATATCCACAGTTCACCATACACAGCTACTAAGCGCATCAGAACAAACGTTTGAGTATCTGTTTATAAGATGACAAGAATCCAAATACGATTCGAAGGTGACTGTTGACGTTGGTATTGAATGCATGAACGTGTTCACGTTTTATCGTTGTCTTTATCACGCATTTCTTTACCCCAGTGAATAACGTTTCGTTTAATGTTTTCTGTGAACCATTGTTAGTTACTTTTAACCAAATGTTTTAACATTTCTCAAAAGAATATACACACAAAAGTAATTAACATTTTGAGTCCCGTTCGCACTCCTACCGTTTGAACACTATCCAAAAAAGTATTTATAACAAAACAAAAGGTTATTCCAGGTGCATAATCGAAAAAGACGTGAAAGTTAATATTATGCTGTTTTGAACCTTGCGTTCCATTGAATTTCAAGGCCTCTCCAGCAGAAAATTAATTTGTCACGGCCTGAAAATTGCATTATTGGAATCTACGGTCCATAGGCTTTCTGTCAATGCCTTACTCGTGCATCAAAAGACAGTCCATGAAGATTCAAACCCTGCAGGTTATTCCAGGTGCATAATCGAAAACGACGTGAAAGTTAATATTATGCTGTTTCGCACCTTACTTTCTATTGAATTTCAAGGCCTCTGCAGCTGAATCTGAAACCTGTCACGGTCTGAAAATTCTATTGTTGCAATCTATGGCCATAGGCTTTCTGTCAATGCCTAACTCGTGCATCAAAAGACAGTCCATGAAGATTCAAACCCTGCAGGTTATTCCAGGTGCATAATCGAAAACGACGTGAAAGTTAATATTATGCTGTTTCGCACCTTACTTTCTATTGAATTTCAAGGCCTCTGCAGCTGAATCTGAAACCTGTCACGGTCTGAAAATTCTATTGTTGCAATCTATGGCCATAGGCTTTCTGTCAATGCCTAACTCGTGCATCAAAAGACAGTCCATGAAGATTCAAACCCTGCAGGTTATTCCAGGTGCATAATCGAAAACGACGTGAAAGTTAATATTATGCTGTTTCGCACCTTACTTTCTATTGAATTTCAAGGCCTCTGCAGCTGAATCTGAAACCTGTCACGGTCTGAAAATTCTATTGTTGCAATCTATGGCCATAGGCTTTCTGTCAATGCCTAACTCGTGCATCAAAAGACAGTCCATGAAGATTCAAACCCTGCAGGTTATTCCAGGTGCATAATCGAAAACGACGTGAAAGTTAATATTATGCTGTTTCGCACCTTACTTTCTATTGAATTTCAAGGCCTCTGCAGCTGAATCTGAAACCTGTCACGGTCTGAAAATTCTATTGTTGCAATCTATGGCCATAGGCTTTCTGTCAATGCCTAACTCGTGCATCAAAAGACAGTCCATGAAGATTCAAACCCTGCAGGTTATTCCAGGTGCATAATCGAAAACGACGTGAAAGTTAATATTATGCTGTTTCGAACCTTACGTTCTATTGAATTTCAAGGCCTCTGCAGCTGAATCTGAAACCTGTCACGGTCTGAAAATTCTATTGTTGCAATCTATGGGCATAAGCTTTCTGTCAATGCCTAACTCGTGCATCAAAAGACAGTCCATGAAGATACAAATAATCGAAAAAGACGGAAAACTTCAGCCTAGACCTAGGCCATCTACTTTTATTTATATTTTTTTAATATTCAGCGCTTTTCACATGAAAAGACTGGGACTAGTGATTTGGGAGCGGGGCGGAGGAAGGACACAAGCCTGACGCAAGCGAAAAAATAGAAGGCCTAGGGGATTTCCCAACAACAAGGCCAAAACTGCCCTGAAACTGCCCTGATTGCGAAATGCCCAATTGTTGCGTTCTCAGACAGAATTATTTGCAACTTAACAGCGAATATAAACCGATACAGGTAAAATAAACTCATTTATAGTATAAACTTACTATTTTTATTTGTATAAACGTCTACACAATCGGAGTTTTTATCATAAAGTTTGAAGCAACACTATTTATATATGTTGACAAGGTGTAGCGAAACGGCACAAAATAATAATTCTTTTATTCGCTAGACAATCTACTTTTTGCTTTGAATAACTATATTTGCAAATTGGGTATGAGGATTTTGAAATTGTTCAAATATTACCGATATACCATTTGTAAACAATGTACGTTTTTATATACAGTACTGTACGGGCTAATAATATATGTATCCGTTTTATTTTGTATATTTTACAAACACAAGACTGCTTCTTGCCAAAATTGAGAAAATATATATTAATGTAGTTGTGTATAAGACAAAATTTCATGAAAGATTCTACTTTTGGTATATATTTTGACTCATTTTGTGCTTTCGCTACACCTTGTCAACATATAATTAAATAATAGTGTTGCTTCGAACTTTATGATAAAAAACCCGATTTTCTAGACGTGTATACAAATAAAAATAGTAAGTTTATACTATAAATGAGTTTATTTTACCCGTATCGGTTTAAATTCGCCGTTAAGTTGCAAATAATTCTGTTCGAGAACGCAATAATTGGGCATTTCGCAACCAGGGCAGTTTCAGGGCAGTTTTGGCCTTGTTGTTGGGAAACCCACTAAGCCTTCTATAGGCTTGTTTCCTCCGCCCCGCCCCCAAATCACCTGGTCCCAGTCTTTTCCTGTGAAAAAGCGCTAAATATTAAAAAAATAAGACTAGAACTACAGGGTGTATCAAAATAAACGCAATTCATATTTTGTGCTTAATAACTTTCGAAATACTATCTCTAGTTAAACGCTTTTAGGCTTACTTGAAAGCCTGTTCTTTTATCTTTCAAACAAACTATTATCCTTGTCTCCAATGCTAGTAATAATTGCACAGGAAAAGATTTAGTAAACCTATCATTTTTAGTTGCTGTTTAATTATGCAATTTACTATGTTATTGTTTAGTCGGTTTAAATGTTAGAATTTTCTTCTTTAAATTTAATGTTGTCGTCACTACATCTGGAAAACCACGTAAGAACAAATTAAAAGTATTTTAAAAGAGACCAGGTTGTTTGAAAATCCTAAACGAATGCTAAAAATCATAGAATCAAAACATTCTGGTGTCTGAGCCAGAGTGTCATCGAATTGCGATGTAATGTAAACAGAAATTATAGCAAGCTGATGTCAGTCAGCTTAGATGGTCCAAGGCCAAATTATATCGCATTTGAAGTTTCAAACTGTGTTAAAAATAGTGGAAGAAAAGCCGTAATTATACTTATTGTTACAATCCATTTATTAAAATGCAACATTTTTTTGTTTTAATGAAAAAAACCAGTTATTTTCATGAGAACGATTTGTTATTCCATCTCAATTTTTTTAATCTCCAATCACCAATGAGTCAAATTTAAGAAACAACCCATTGTTAGAAAGCTGAGTGGCTACGCTTTAAAACGAATGTAAACTTTAACGTTTTCGTCTATTATTTGTTTAGCAATTTACATTTCAGTCGAGGATTGCGCTTTTTTTGATACACCCTGTAGAAGGCCTAGGTCTAGGCTGGGAAAACTTATTATTATGCTGTTTAGAACCTTGCGTTCTATTGAATTTCAAGGCATCTGAAGCAGAAACTGGAATTTATCACGGTCTCAAAATTGTAGTCTTGGAATGTACGTTCCAAAAGCTTTCTATCGATGCCTTATTTGTGTATCACTAGGCCGCCGGTGAAGATAAAAAGCAAGTTATTCCAGGTGCATAATCGAAAAAGACGTGAAAGTTAATATTATGCTCTTTTGAACCTTACGTTCTATTGAATTTCAAGGCCTCTGCAGCAGAAACTGAAATTTGTCACGGTCTGAAAATTGTATTATTGGAATCTACGGTGCATAGGCTTTCTGTCGATGCCTTACTCGTGCATCAAAAGACAGTCCATGAAGATACAAACCAGGTTATTCCAGGTGCATAATCGAAAAAAACGTGAAAGTTAATAATGCCAGTGAATAGGAAACTGGAATTTGTCACGATGTGAAAATCCTATTTTTGGAATCGATTGTCCATATGCTTTCTATCGCTGCCTTATTCGTGTAGCGCTAGACAGGCCGTGAAAAAAAAAATCAGGTTATTCCAGGTGCATAATCGAAAAAGACGTGAAAGTTAATATTATGCGGTTTCGAACCTGATGTTCTATCGAATTTCAAGGCCTTTGTAGCAGAGACTTTAAATTGGGCCGGTCTGAAAGTTGTATTTCTGGCATCTACAATCCATAAGCTTTCTGTCGATGCATCATTTGTGCATCACTAGGATGGATGTGGAGATAAAAACCAGTTTTTTCCAGCTGTGTAATCGAAAAAGACGTGAAAGTTAATATTACATAAGTGAGGGCTAGGGTTTGGCAATTCGAATCTGATGTTC
Source organism: Paramuricea clavata (assembly GCA_902702795.2). Classification (NCBI taxonomy): domain Eukaryota; kingdom Metazoa; phylum Cnidaria; class Anthozoa; order Malacalcyonacea; family Plexauridae; genus Paramuricea; species Paramuricea clavata. The sequence goes on from CACRXK020001747.1 coordinate 16,443, forward strand.
TACTGCATTTCAAGGTCCCTGTAGCGGAAACGTGAATTTACGCCGGTCTGAAAATTTTATGTTTATAATCTACGGTCCATAGGCTTTCTGTTCATGCCTTACTCGCGCATCAAAAGACAGTCTATGAAGACACAAACCAGGTCATTCCAGGTGCATAATCGAAAAAGACGTGAAAGTTAATATTATGCTGTTTCGAACCTTGCCTTCTATTGAATTTCAAGGCCTCACGAGCTGAATCTGAAATTTTTCACGGTCTGAAAATTCTATTGTTGGAATCTATGGCCATAGGCTTTCTGCCAATGCCTTACTCGTGCTTCAGAAGACAGTCCATGAAGATACAAACCAGGTTATTGCAGGTGCATAATCGAAAAAGAAGGAAAACTTATTATTATGCTGTTTTGAACCTTGCGTTCTATTGAATTTCAAGGCATCTGCAGTAGAAACTGGAATTTGTCACGGTCTCAAAATTGCATGTAGTCTTAGAATCTACTTTCCAAAAGCTTTTTATCGATGGCTTATTTGTGTATCACTAGGCCGTCGATGAAGATAAAAAGCAGGTTATTCCAGGTGCATAATCGAAAATGCCGTGAAATTTAATATTATGCTCTTTTGAACCTTACGTTCTATTGAATTTCAAGGCCTCTGCAGCAGAAACTGAAATTTGTCAAGGTCTGAAAATTGTATTATTGGGTTCCGGGGTCCATAGGCTTTCTGCCGATGCCTTACTCGTGCATCAAAAGACAGTCAATGAAGATAGAAACCAGGTTATTCCAGGTGCCTATTCGAAAAAGACGTGAAAGTTAATATTATGCTGTTTTGAACATTGCGTTCTATCGAATTTCAAGGCCTCTGCAGCAGAAACTGAAATATATCACGGTGTGAAAATTGCATTTTTAGAATCTACGCTCCATAATCTTTCTGTCGATGTCTTACTCGTGTATCACTATACAGTCAATGAAGATAAAAAGCAGGTTATTCCAGGTGCATAATCGAAAAAGACGTGAAAGTTAATATAATGCTGTTTCGAACCTGATGTCCTATCCAATTTCAAGGCCCTTGTAGCAGAGACTTTAATTTGGGCCGGCCAGAAAGTGGTATTTCTGGAATCTACTATCCATAAGCTTTCTGTTGATGCCTAATTCGTGCATCACTATGCCGGATTTGGAGATAAAAGCAGTTTTCTCCAGCTGTGTAATCGAAAAAGACGTGAAAGTTAACATTACATAAGTGAGGGTTAGGGTTTGGCTGTATCGAACATGATGTTCTATTGAATTTCAAGGTCCCTGTAGCGGAAACGTGCACCTTCGCCGGTCTGAATATGGTATTTTTAAAATCTACCGTCCATTGGCTTTCTGTCGATGCCTTACTCGTGCATCAAAAGACAGTCCATGAAGATGCAAACCAGGTTATCCCAGGTGCATAATCGAAAAAGACGTGAAAGTTAATATTATTCTGTTTTGAACCTGGCGTTCCATTGAATTTCAAGGCCTCTCCAGCAGAAACTGAAACTTTTCACGGCCTAAAAATTTATTATTGGAATCTACGGTCCATAGACTTTCTGTCGATGCCTTACTCGTGCATCAAAAGACAGTCCATGAAGATACAAACCCTGCAGGTTATTCCAGGTGCATAATCGAAAAAGACGTGAAAGTTAATATTATGCTGTTTCGAACCTTGCGTTCTATTGAATTTCAAGGCCTCTGCAGCTGAATCTGAAACTTGGCACGGTCTGAAAATTCTATTGTTGGAATCTATGGCCATAGGCTTTCTGCCAATGCCTTACTCGTGCATCAAAAGACAGTCCATGAAGATACAAACCAGGTTATTCCAGGTGCATAATCGAAAAAGACGTGAAAGTTAATATTACGCTGTTTTGAACCTTCCCTTGTATTGAATTTCCTGGAACCTTTTGTAGCAACTGGAACTTGACAGGGTCTGAAAATTGTAGTTTTGGAATCTACGGCCCATACTTGCCTTTCACCTCTGAGGCTGCAGTTCGAGTCTCACTAAGTACCTTCTCAGCGCGACTCGAACCCAGTCCCCATGTGAAAAGAGTAATAAGTCAACGCTCTGCCGAAAGCCGTGGGTTTTCCCCGGGTACTCCGGTTTCCTCCCACAGGGAACGTTGACAGGGTGGGTTAGGTAAAAAGGGCCCACAGTAATTGGCATATGCTGTTGTGGTGACCCTGCCCTAGTTGGCAAAGCTAAATAAATAAATAAAATAAATAAATATGAAGATAAAAAGCAGGTTATTCCAGGTGCATAATCGAAAAAGACGTGAAAGTTAATATTATACTGTTTGGAACCTGATGTTCTGTCGAATTTCAAGGCCTTTGTAGCAGAGACTTTAATTTGGTCCGGTCTGAAAGTTGTATGTCTGGAATCTAATATCCACAAGCTTTCTGTTGATGCCTCATTCTTGCATTACTATTACGGATTTTGAGATAAAAGTAGTTTTCTCCAGCTGTGTAATCGAAAAAGACGTGAAAGTTAATATTACATAAGTGAGGGCTAGGGCTAGGGTTTGGCTGTATCAAACCTGATGTTCTATTAAATTTTAAGGTCTCTGTAGCGGAAACGTGAATATACGCCGGTCTGAAAATTGTAGTTTTAGAATCTACTGTCCATAGGCTTTCTGTCGATGTCTTACTCGTGCATCAAAATACAATCTATGAAGATACAAACCGGGTTATTCCAGGTGCATAAATGAAAAAGACGTGAAACTTAATATTATGCTGTTTCGAACCTTTCGTTCTATTGAATTTCAATGCCTCTGCAGCTGAATCTGGAACTTGTCACGGTCTGAAAATTCCATTGGTGGAGTCTATGGCCATAGGCTTTCTGCCAATGCCTTACTCGTGCATCAAAAGACAGTCCATGAAGATGCAAACCAGGTAATTCCAGGTGCATGATCGAAAAAAACGGAAAACTTATTATTATGCCGTTTAGAACCTTGCGTTCTATTGAATTTCAATGCATCTGCAGCAGAAACTGGAATTTGCCACGGTCTCAAAATTGTAGTCTTGGAATGTACGTTCCAAAAGCTTTCTACCGATGCCTTATTTCTGTATCACTAGGCCGCCGGTGAAGATAAAAAGCAGGTTATTCCAGGTGCATAATCGAAAAAGACGTGAAAGTTAATATTATGCTCTTTTGAACCTTACGTTCTATTGAATTTCAAGGCCTCTGCAGCAGAAACTGAAACCTGTCATTGCCTGAAAAATGTATTATTGGAATCTATGGTCCATAGGCATTCTGTCAATGCCTTACTCGTGCATCAAAAAACAGTCCATGAAGATACAAACCAGGTTATTCCATGTGCATAATCGAAAAAGGCGTGAAAGTTAATATTATTCTGTTTTGAACCTGGCGTTCCATTGAATTTCAAGGCCTCTCCAGCAGAAACTGAAACTTGTCACCGCCTGAAAATTGTATTAGTGGAATCTACGGTCCATAGGCGTTCTGTCAATGCCTTACTCGTGCATCAAAAGACAGTCCGTGAAGATACAAAGCAGGTTATTCCAGGTGCATAATCGAAAAAGACGTGAAAGTTAATATTATGCTGTTTTGAACCTTGCGTTCTACTTAATTTCAAGGCCTCTGCAGCCGAAACTGGAATTTGCCACGGTCTGAAAATTGTAGTTTTTGAATCTACGATCCATAAGCTTTCTATCGATGCCTTATTCGTGCATCACTAGACTGTCGACGAAGATAGAAAGCAGGTTATTTCAGGTGCATAATCGAAAAAGACGCAAAGTTAATATTATGCTGTTTTGAACCTTGCGTTCTATTGAATTTCAACGAACCTCTTGCAGAAAGAGGTATATATCACGGTCTGTAAATTTTATTTATGGAATCTACGGTCCAAAAGTTTCTACTGGTACCTAATTCGTGTAATAATATACAGGCCATGAAGATAAAAAACGGGTTATTCCAGGTGCATAATCGAAAAATATATTATGCGGTTTCGAACCTGATGTTTTATCGAATTTCAAGGCAAGGGTAGCAGAGACTTTAATTTGGGCCGGCCGAAAAGTTGTATTTCTGGAATCTACTGTCAATAAGTTTTCTGTTGATACCTCTTTCGTACATCACTATGCCGGATTTCGAGATAAAGGCAGTTTTCTCCAGCTGTGTAATCGAAAAGGACGTGAAAGTTAATATTACATAAGTGAGGGCTAGGGTTAGGGTTTGGCTGTATCAAACCTGATGTTCTATTGAATTTTAAGGTTTCTGTAGCGGAAATGTGAAGTTACGCCTGTCTGAAAATGGTAGTTTTAGAATCTACTGTCCGTAGTCTTTCTGTCAATGCCTTACTCGTGCATCAAAAAACAGTCCATGAAGATACAAACCAGGTTATTCCAGGTGCATAATCGAAAAAGACGTGAAAGTTAATGTTATGCGGTTTGGAACCTGATGTTCTATCGAATTTCAACGCCTTTGTAGCAGAGACTTTAATTTGGGCCGGTCTGTAAGTTGTTTTTCTGGAATCTACTATCCCTAAGGTTGCTGTTGATGCCTCATTCGTGCATCACTATGCCGGATTTGGAGATAAAAGCAGTTTTCTCCAGGTGATTAATCGAAAAAGACGTGAAAATTAATATTACATAAGTGAGGGCTAGGGTTAGGGTTTGGCTGTATTGAACCTGATGTTCTATTGAATTTCAAGGTCCCTGTAGCGGAAACGTGAATTTACACCGGTCTGAAAATGGTATTTTTAGAACCTACGGTCCATAGGCTTTCTGTTGATGCCTTACTCGTGCATAAAAAGGCAGTCCATGAAGATACCAACCAGGTTATTCCAGGTGCATAATCGAAAAAGAGGTGAGAGTTAATATTATGCGGTTTGGATCCTGATGTTCTATCGAATTTCAAGGCCCTTGTAGCAGCGACTTGAATATGGGCCAGCTTGAAAGTTGTATTACTGGAATCTACGATTGATAAGCTTCTGTCGATGCCTCATTCGTGCATCCCTAGGATGGATGTGGAGATAAAAAGCAGTTTTTTCCAGCTGTCTAATCGAAAAAGACAGGAAAGTTAATATTACATAAGTGAGGGTTAGGGTTCGGCTGTTTCGAATCTGATGTTTTATTGAATTTCCAGGTACCTGTAGCGGAAACGTGAAATTAGGGTGGTCTGAAATTTCTATCTTCGGAATCTACCGTCCATTGGCTTTCTGTCGATGCCTTACTCGTGCATCAAAAGACAGTCTATGCAGATACAAACCAGGTAATTCCAGGTGCATAATCGAAAAAGACGTGAAAGTTAATATTATTCCGTTTTGAACCTATCGTTCTATTTAATTTCAAGGCCTCTCCAGCAGAAACTGAAACTTTTTACGGCCTGAAAATTGTATTATTGGAATCTAGTGTCCATAGGCTTTCTCTCAATGCCTTACTCGTGCTTCAAAAGACAGTCCATGAATATATAACCAAGTTTTTCCTGGTGCATAATCGAAAAAGATGGAAAACTTATTATTATGCAGTTTTGAACCTTGCGTTCTATTGAATTTCAAGGCATCTGCAGCAGAAACTGGAATTTGTCACGGTCTCAAAATTCATAGTTAAGATATAATTGACATTAGAAGTCCTTACGTCACTGTCAGTGATCCACATGTATCCCACAATGCATTGCGTATACCTGATGTTTTGATGGATTGAAAATTGCGTGATGTAAACAATTCTAAATCTCGCCGAAGTGCTGTTCTAATTGACCTCCTATCCGAATAATCAAAGTCCTGAATTTATAAAACCCAGCATGTCAATAATCTATATAATCACATATGCATGAGGTATAGTCGACAAATATAATATAGCATACCTGGACGCACATGGTATGTAGGTCATCTAGCACCATGTATATTTTGGGTAGTAGCAGAACGCATTCTTTATGTCATAATGATGTTGACGAAAACGAGAAAAGCACTCGATACTTTTGAATGCAAATGTAAACTAAACGGGAATGTGCATGCCATCATAATATTAATACCCTCCCCAGAAATATCAATTGAAAGTATACTGAATATAAAACGTAGCAATAATTTACAGTCAAAGCTCTATTAAACGAGCACCTTTGAGATCTCGAATTAATGCGTCCGAGCTTAAAGCTAGTGGGTTCCGGCTTCTAATACTGAGGTACAGTACTAGTCGTGGTTTATCAAGATTGGGACCAGAGGTCTGTCGTATCCGCTGATATGCGGTTTAATTGACTACATGACGTATCATGCACGCACGAGGAAGATAAATAACAAACTAAAAACAAACATTTTAGGTATAATCGACAAATATTGGTAATAGCAATATCAGCAAATATATTACAGTAGAGAACACCATGACATCTTTTGGGTAATAGCAGAACTCGTGCATTGAGTCATGATATCATTGACGGAAACAAGAAAAGCACTTGGTACTTTGAATGCAAATTAATACGTAGTGCATCATCTTTCTAAATAAATTATACACAATATATTACAGTAGAGAACACTTTGAGTATGACATCTTTTGGATAATAGCAGAGTCATGATAACATTGACAGAAACAAGAGAAGGCTGAGAAGCACTTGGTACTTTGAATGCAAATTAATCTAAACACCGAAATCAAACGTAGTGCATCAGCTTTCTAACTGCCAATTAGTCAGGCTATGCAATATACACAAGCGTAAAACATACAATACTTTTTGTTTGTGGAAACGCCACGTAAATTTATTACTGCAAAGCTTTTTTTCCGTAAGCCTTCATCAGTGCTAATAATATGTGACAGACTTGTCCATTTCACCCCCCGATTTTCTCCATATACTTGATGAACATCTTAAATATGATGCTGAAATGGAATTAATCTATTGATGAATATAATTACAAAATATTTGTGAAAGGAATTATGTGCGGTATAAAAATAACAGTGTATATGTAGTCACGCAAGTGCAGGTCTAACTGTTTGCATATCAACCCAAATGTATTTCTATTCCGTATTTTCCAGCAAACAAATATCATTGGTGTAACTTGGCCACGTGACTCTTAAGCTTCAGCAGTTCAAGTCAGTTATGTTATATGAGCGGATACGCAAGTCGATTTTTTTCAAACATGCACCAACGTTCAAATATATCACACGACAACTAAATTGGGAAAATGGCAAAAGCAATTTTTTTTATTTTCGTTGGCTTGTTTGCGGTGACAAAGCTTGCTGACGCGATCTGTTGTGAGTCGATAAAATCGGAAGTTGAGAAGAAGGTTGAAGCCAACAAAACATTATGCGCTTCTGGAAGCGCTCTTTCTCTCAAGTGTTGCAAGGATATTGCAAACGAAGTGGGAAAATATCTTTCTGCGTATGAAACATTGTGCTTAAAAGGTAAGAAGCGGAAACTTTTTTATGCAATTTAGTTAGTTAGTTAGTTAGTTAGTTAGTTAGTTAGTTAGTTAGCTTAGTTAGTTAGTTAGTTAGTTAGTTAGTTAGTTAGTTAGTTAGTTAGTTAGTTAGTTAGTTAGTTAGTTAGTTAGTTAGTTAGTTAGTTAGTAGTTAGTTAGTTAGTTAGTTAGTTAGTTAGTTAGTTAGTTAGTTAGTTAGTTAGTTAGTTAGTTAGTTAGTTAGTTAGTTAGTTAGTTAGTTAGTTAGTTAGTTAGAAACTTTATTGAAGTGTCATATATCATATAGCCGGTTACGTATAACCTACTAATTGCAGGGGACACTATATTATTATAACTATATTATGACTATACTAATATTATTCAGTTTATCATGCAATACTATACTAAGATCAGTTTTCTGATACTATGCTTAAAAGCAAATAGCGAAGTCTGATTTCTATCCTCGGCTTTTAAATTTGACCAATTTAAATCTTGGTATAAAAAATCTGAATTTCTAAAGTTATAATTCGTTGGCGTGTTTATAAATATATTTTAAAAATCATTAATACTTCACGAGGAAAATGAATGTTTAATCAATGTTTGTAAATCGGATAAAAATTTGTCCTGATTTACATAAACTTCAGCTTTGATTTTCTCGGCTTATAGACAATGTTTATTTTTAAAATTACTTCGCCAATGAACCGATCAGATGGGTCATTTTTTAAGTACGATAAAACGTTCGCATCCGATCTGTATCTGATATACAATCTCTCGCATTTGGCTTGAGTTTATATATCAGATACAGATCGGCTGCTCATGTTTTATCTAGTACTTAGTATATGTCCTGCAACATCCTGTTATACAAAATTGTTAACTGGCTTCTTGACAGTAGATCTTCATACGTTGACTTCCAGTCACAGAAAACTGCTCTCAGCCCCCGCTCATTTACCCGTTCTACTTTCTACAATCCGAACTTTGCATAAGTGCGAGACCAATCCACAGTACGTCAGATACGGTAGTATATACAGTAGCAGTGGCATACAGATATTTTGAGGCCAAAAATCTACCCTTGCGTGTTTGATAGATTAGATACTGTTGTATATCAAATTTTCAGTTAGTTAGACATTCTGTTCTAATAAACTATTTTTTACTCACATGCAACCGTTTGAGAATTTGACATGACTAAATTAGCATCCAAGACGAAAGATTTTTTAATTTAACGACTTTTTTACCTTTATCATGCAGCTACACTTAAACCATGTCAAGCTCCGAAAGCGTTAGGAATGCAAAGTGGAAAAATACCAGATAACGCAATCACCGCGTCGTCCTTTTACAATAGTGCTTACAAAACTTCGTATGGACGATTAAACACAAATAAAGGCATGTGCTCTTGGACAACCACACGTCAAGGGAGGAGTAACTCTTGGTTTCAGGTTGATCTTGGACAACTGGCCACTCTAACAGGAATAGCAACCCAAGGAAGTTGCCGTGCCAGCGCTGAATGGACAAAGACGTACTTGGTTTCGTACAGCACTGATGCAAAGAAATGGATATATTATCAAGAGTCATGATCAAAAAAGGTTAGCCCATGTGTGTGTGTGTGTGTGTGTGTGTGTGTGTTTGTCATTGAAAGAAAAAATACGAACTGCGCGCACATTTGGCAATGAATGTGCAAATGAAGCCAACTGCATGATAATCAACTGAATTACCGAGCCAAAATATAAAAGTTTCGTATTGTATATAGCAAAAAAAAATTAGGAAAAAAAAAATTCTGGTATTTCCGCATCTGCAGTTTATCAGTGTGAATCCAATTCTATTTCTACCTGAATATAAATATGTATGAATCTTCCTGCCACAAGATGATGCCTTTTGCGTGAAACAAGCTGTAGCGGCAACCTTTGAGGTAAACTAAACTAAACCAAACTCAACTCAACTCAACTCAACTCAACTATTTTTGCAATATACTATATACGTGACATTTAAAGAACATGTCAAGTCTGTTCTGCGCATCATGCAGTTCTGCTCATAACAAATGGGGACCCACAGATATAAAAAATTCCCTAAATTTTGCATCTTTCGAACTTTTTTGAATTGAAACGTATCAACATGAGCTCCGAACTTTGAATTTACTATATGAGTAAATTCTTAAACACTTCCGAATTTATCATTATGATAAATTCGCGGCGCATTTTGAATTCAGTCAATAGAGTTAATCATAAAACCACAAGCATTAGACAATATTTTTTGTTATAAATGTATAATGTGACTAAAAGGGAGGCTGGCTGCGCGGCGACTAGGAGATCCCCCAAAAAAGTTTCGAAAAGTTTTGAAGAAGTTTTAAAAAGAAACAAAAAGTTTAAAAAGTTAGATTTTGAAAAAAGTTTATTTAGGGGGTTAGATTAGGGGTTTGGGGTTAGTGTCAGCCGGTTAGATGCCGCAAATTTATCATTATGATAAATTCAAAATGTGTCGCGAATTTATCATAATGATAAATTCGGACGTGTTTAATTAAGAATTTACTCATGCATATAGTAAATTCAAAGGTGGAGCTCATGCTGAACGTACTCTAGTTAACTTTATAATCATACAATTGCGAACCAGAAAAGTGTTAGATAATCAGTTAGTATGTCTTATTTTACAAATATAGCAGTTCAAAATGTAAACAAATCCTTTGTTTACATTACGGACTTGACATGGTCTTTAATATTACACTGCACTCATTCTTTCAACGTAATTTTAAGCTAAACTATACTCATAAATGAAGTATATAAATAAAATATTTTTCTCTTTATTAAATTCTGAATACATGAAATGTAAATTAAAATAATCGATGTGGGTTAGTTTTATGACTTTATTGACTTGTATAAAGTAAAGGTCCAAAAGCCATCTTGGATTTTACCTTTATGAACATGTGATAACTGTATAGGTTAGAAAACCTCAATTGTTTCTTTCCCAACTGTTGTTTAGATCTTCCAAGCTAACAGAGACAAAACCTTCATCGTCAGTCACTCATTCAAAACTCATTTCAGTGCTCGATACATGCGTGTGTGGCCTCAATCCTGGCAAGGTTACCCTGCATTGAGAGTCGAGTATTATGGTTGTCGTCAGTAGAGCAATAACATCATCCTAATCGTGTAATGGCTGTTTCCCATATTTAGCCTACTATACTCGATCTTTAGATTTTGTAATGTTATACTATAATGGAAATAAATATTTTAGTTTGATTAATGTTATATTTGTATATGTATATATAAATATAAATTTATATACATATGTGATTTGAGTGAATATAAAATTTATTGACCCAAATCACAAGCCTAAGTTGAAACCCATGATTGCCTTGTCATCGTAAGATAGCGATATATAATAGTCATTATAATATAGTCATCCACCGTATATGAGCTGTTCTGCAATCTGATTGGTTGAATTACTCGCCGTATATCAGCTCATATACGGCGAGTAGCGAAAAACAAGATGGCGGTCCAAAAACTACATGAGTTTTGCGAAGCAGAAAAAAGGAAAATATTCGCTTTGAGAAAGATAATAGTACAAGGAAAAACTCTCAAAAAAATTTGACAGGTTAGCAAAATACATTTATTACGTAGAAATTAGTTTAAATACAAGTTTTTTAAAGAATTAATACCGAAACAACAGCGAAAAAACATGTTCATTGAGAATATAAATTGTTCAGAAACGTTTGCAATGAACGACAAATGAATTTGCAGTCAACAAGCACTTACTATAGTACCAAACATCTGTATAATATATCTGAGCTTTCCTGTGAGATATAGAGGTTCTAAAACCATTTCTTTCACTCGTCTGCGAGTTGTAAAACAAAAGCATTTCAAATTTTCAAGCGGTTTTTGGCCGAACAAATTGTCAACACATTGTAACAGTGAATAATTAATTATTGCTTCAGTTAATGGCTATATTAGACTATATTATAAAACAATTATACCATTCGCTCTCGTCGTATATGGCTGATAGCCGACTCGGTGCTACGCACCTCGTCGGCTATCAGCTCATATACGACTCGAGCTCATGGCATAATTGTTAAATATATTATGGAGGGTCAAATATCCGCATTAATACATCAGAATTCAGTTTGAGTCCAAACATTTTATAATTAGGTTTATCCGACTAATTATGTCAAACACTGTGTGTTCCAGTGGTGTTCCCATTGCGCTTTTCGCGCTTGGAGCAAAACGAAGTTTAAAGGTTAAAAGCCCAGAGCAAATAATTTGTCTTAGGTATTGATTGAACTTATAGTTCCTCGTGCACATCCGTTATAAATTGCGAAGTTAAATAAAGCAAATTATTAAGCATTGATAGAGTTGCGCCAATAAATCATGCCACCTGGCTGTTTAATAGAGGTGATAATTTATATAAAACATAATTTGACACCGCTCATAGGTTGCCGCCACCGTTTGTAATAGAGGGGTTACCGTATTTTATAGTAATTGGATTACAAATCTTTTGGGACTTTGATACGCGGCCGTTTAATAGAGGATGGGAGGGCCGCTTAATGGAAGTTCGACTGTATAAGTAAATAACTGCTTTCACCTAGTTTCTATATGTACCATCATGCATGTGCTATAAAAATGGAATTTCCAGGGCAAAACAAAAGACAAGGCCGGCAAAAAAATTTCTTGGAAACAGAGCTGCCACAAAGCTAGGCAATCCTTCTTCGCATACCAACTTTCCTGAAATGCTCTCCCTTTAGATTTTATCATTAAATTCGAAGTTGGTCACTGCTTAACAATAGTAGCCTGATCGCAACCCGAAAATTCGTTCAATGGAAAACCGGATTTCCACTTTAAATTTTCGGATGGGATCTGCTGAGCAGGGTAAACAATAGTAGCTATTTTGTTCGCAGAATTTTTTCCCAACAAATCATTTACAATGTCGGCTTCAATAGAAGCTGGATTCGTCACATTTGCTGAAACCATTGTATAAACTTCAAGAACAATATCAGATATGATAATTACTCACTTTTAATACAGTTACCTATTAAACGTGGCTAGTTAAGCGGAAAGCTCGCACGAGAAGACAATACAAGGCCAAGACATGCACAGACCTAGTTATCCAATCGGAAACCAAGATTTTTTAGATTGAAATTTTTCGTATAGATTTAATTATACATTTATTTTGACCAAACCAGGAACAGCTGCAAACAAATGCAACTACAGGCTCTTTGGCATGCAGGAATGAACCTGCAGCCCTGTGATTCCGGCGGAGCGCTCTAATGAACTGAGTAACAGAGTGCAGTTGTCGAGCTCTAACCAAGCACAAACTCATGTGTATATATGTATTAAGGTGATGCCTACTACTGATTTTATTTTAATTTTATGCGGAAATCTGAACCCCTGCATGGCGGTCTGAACGTTTCACGCCCAGTAGCGTAACGTTATATCAGGGGGGGGGGGGCAAAAAATTTTCCAAAAGCACGAGTCGAGCGCCGTATATGCACGAGTTTTCTAGGGGGTCCAGGGCCAACCTCGTACCCAGGATCTGTCTTTGGGAAAGACCCTGACTGCGGCTGGTCACGTGCCTCATCACAAATTTAGCGCCTGAGGAGGTGTGGGGAAAGTATCAAATTACATAAACATGCTTCCAATGGAATATTCGTTAAAAACATAAATTTTGCGAATTATTACGTTCAAAATACTTGCTAATTTTTGTTTATTTTCTTTGCTTTGAATTTACAAGAACATTCTTACATTCTTACTTAGGCCTACAGTCAAGTCAAGAAACAAAGCAAATCGTTACTCGCAGTACTCTCTCGTGTTGTTATTCAATGCATGCTCTCTTCACACTCTTCACAATCGAGCGCGGTTATATTAAACTGCAAACCTTTTAATTTTGTAATGTTTTTAAAATACGCCATTACATTACGTCCTTTCTTGTAAACGTTGATACGCTTTGTACCGATTCACTTGTTACTACGCGTCTTGTTTATAAGATTTTTAAAAGAAACAGTATTGTCTAGGACTGACCCAATATTAGCAAATGTAAACATTTGATAATAGCCGAACAGAGAAATGTCTATAAGAATAGAGGAAATTCCAGTCATTGGTTTATCTGGATTTAGTACATAATTCGTATTCGGTATAATTATAGTAAGACATTAGCCTTTTTTGGTCTCTATTAATCATTATATTGTGTTAACATACTATAATCTATATCACAAATTTACAGTGTCAGATGCGCACAGACCGTCACTTGGCATCATACGAATAGACATAAATTTTCGAGTTTTCTAGCCTACTTCTACTAACATTTTTAACGTTTTCATTGTGAATCACCTTTTTATCTCTAATTCATTAATCATTTACTACTTATATTTATTTGATAGTGTCATATACTGAATAACACGTTTACACGCAAGCAATCCTGGATATGATATAGACGATGCAAGCTGTCCATTAAAAAATAACGGTATTCTATTTCATAAAGTCAAGGCAAAAATGTAAAAAAACTTGCATTATTACGGAATGCATACACAGCGAAAAATTAAAGCTTATTCATGTCAAAACGAAAGCTGTTTACAAAATTTATAAAGGTGGTGAACACTACTAAACAGTGCTAATTGAAAGACATGTATAATATAGTGACATATAATTTGTCGTTTGACTTATCTTTGGTGTATGATTTTAATACCGTAGATTTTCAGCAGACAGCTATACTTTGACATATACCATGATCGTTGGTTTCAGCAATGTCAAGGGCCAATTTTATAGAGTTTTGATGGGCTTTAAGTTTTTTTGATAAGGCCTTTAGTTTATATAGATCAACAATCTTAATATACAGTTGGCGATATTTCGGAAATCAAAAGATCTCGCTATTTCGTTGCAATTCCACATCTCATCAATAAATAAATTCTTTTTGGTCCGAGTATCAGGATAGACATTAATACTAAATAAATAACAACCACACTGTTCGGTCTAGAGATATATATTTTCTTGTAGGTTTATAAATATCGCCACGCTGCACAAGCGGCAAGCGTGCTTTGTTTGGCAAGTCTGTAAGTTGAATATTGAAATCTGATCTAACTTGCTTGAATTGTAACTCGACACCAGATTATAGAGTAGAGCGTCACGATATAAATATTAATTGAAGAGTTCTCTTTACGATTTCTTGTTGCAAATTTACATACAGTAAATGTCATCACCCAAAGTTGCAATTTTAAAACGCTACAAACACGCTCCTTTCCCACCCCTCTCACAGTTACAATTAAATTTACCTCCCATAATCTGGGAGGCAAGTGATCAGCCGCAGCCAGGGTCTCTCCCAGATGACAGAAAGAGAGACCCTGGGAACGAGGTTGGTCCAGGGCATGCTCACGCGGAAAATTTTTGAATCTATAGACTCTCTGAAATGCCATTTCCCGGACTTTGGGGAGAGATTTTACAGAATTCTGATGGTCAAAAAACGACATTCTAACATATCAGAGACCCTGGCCAATGTTTTTGCTCTACAGCCCGAGCCTGGGGGCTGCCATTTGGCCCATTGGGGTTGGGGGGCCCCCGAATTCTTCCGGTCCGAGCCCATAGTAGTTACGCCACTGTTCACGCCTATTGGTTTATATTTATTTTAGACCCTATTAATTCAGATTAAATTTGCATTTTGTTTCTTGTGTGTATACATGTTATGAGAGAATGAAGTTCAATAGAATATTGATCAAACTACAGGACAGTTTCATTACCATTGGCAATGTTTGTTTGTAAAGGAGTTGCATCAGATGTTTTTTCTTCAGGCTGGTACAACAGCCAGGAAAGCGCAAAAAACACAGCTGAGATACCTTAAATAAAAGAAAATTGTCATTTTTATTAAAAGGAACATAATAAAAACACAAACTAAGCAACTAATGACCGTGAAAGATTTATTGCACTCTAAATTATATAAGTAACTCAAAAAAGCAACATCGTTCTCAACTTGGCCTTGTAACTCAGTAGGCAGAGCATCGTTCCAGAAATGCGAAGGTCGCGGGGCATATTCACAATTTTGGCATATCCGTAATATGATTTTTTCTGTGTTGGTGTAATGTTCGATATCAGTGTAATCTAATAATCATGATATTTGCTGTGTTTGTGTAATGTACTCAGGTGAATATATGATGCTTGTGATGTTACTCTGAGCGGTGTATATTCACACCGGGCAAGCTTGAAAAATATGCCTGTCCACGGTGCGAATCGAACCTCGACCTTTGGAATACTATAGCCCAATGCTAGCTCAGTTGGCAGAGCGGCTAGTATTCCAAAGGTCGCAGGTTCGATTCCCACCGTGGACAGGCATATTTTTCAAGCTTGCCCGCAACATATTACGGAATATGTTCCTCACCCTCGATGACTGCTCCAAATATACAGATATTTCTGCTAACCAAATCAACATCGTAAACAAAACATCTTCCCTTCTGCCCGCAGATGTCTTGCCACAATCGACAGTTTAGGTCCAGCAAATGGCCAAGAATTATTGGACCTGGGATTAAGCCGATTCCTTTCACGAATACATATTGCATTCCCATTGCAAAGGCACGCTTATCGTCCGGGACGCATCTGCAACAAAATACAATTAGGATTTTATTGTAAGTAATAGCATGGCATTCAGGGCGATTAGTGATCAAATGTACCCGAAAGCCGCCCGAGAGAGGTTTAGTAAAAGTTTTACGAAACCTCTCGAGGCTTGAAGGACGTTTCATCACTAATCGACCGTAATGCCATACTATCACTTTGTAATATCATAGCTACCGAGACAATAAAACGGTTTCATTCGATTGGATAAGTTGAAATGAAAGGCGCCGCATTTGCTTTTTGATACTATAATGACTATATTGGGGTGTTCGTTAATGAAGTTACGGTTGATATTTCATGTCTGTTAAACATTTAATTCACATTAATATAAGAGGTTATGCATAAAGATGAGGGACGATTATATAGTAACTAATCGTACCGTGGGATAATTAGTTTCCAATCATCCCTCACGTTTTAACAATGAGACGTGGATTGTGACTTCATAGTAGAGCTTTTAGCGGATTCAAATTTAGACAAGACCATTGTCGGATCGGCGGATTTGTATACCCCCATTCACCTCCCCCCCCCATATGAAGGAGCATAGTCGAGAAAGATTGCGGTAAGTTGTATTATTTAGAGAATTAGGCATGTTTTATCATACAAACATGTCTCAGTAATTTTAGTGAACAGTGATAACGAATCTGCATGTGCATGCAGTGATAGAGTGTAACTGTTTTCTATAATTCATTAAAAAATGGTTAAAAGTTGCTGTCATGGTTATTTTTTCGGGCAGGTATGATTTTAAATTTCAGTCAACCTAAAGAGCGTCATCCGTAATATTTTCTTGGGGGTATCAGTAGTCTCGAGCTCTGGACTGGCGTCTACTCTGTTGCTCATTATTTCAAGAGGCCGTTTATTACAGTATTTACAAGCTATATAAATATAATAACACAAATATACACACAAAAACAGAGAAAACATAACGAACTTATTAATTGCATGCACTACATTTGTTTCTAAAAATATCCTATCCTATTTAAATATTTACAAAGTTACCAAAAGGAATCAAGTGTCGTCAAGAATACGTTTAAATTTATCATTATTAAATTCATATATCAATATTATTAAATTTAAGTTTAAATGATTCCATAAAAGATGCATGTTCATCAATAATTACGCCTAAAGTTTTTGATTTGTGAACCCGTTTAATGACTGATTCACCAAGTTCAATTTTAGGGTCCGTTAGTACTAAGTTTGAAATTCGTTGTCTTGAACCAATAATCATGTATTCAGTTTTATCTTTGTTAAGTGTAAGTTTGTTTGCAAGTAACCATTGGTGTATATTTTCTAAGTCCACGTCAATGCGTTCTTGTAGTTCGTCATTTGTTTTGCCATTGGTTGAAACATTTGTGTCATCGGCAAACATGCTTGCTGAAGATGAGGTCAGGCAGTTTGGCAGGTCGTTTATATATAATAAGAAAAGAAGTGGCCCAAGATTAGAACCTTGGGGTATTCCACATTTAACTGTTCTTGTCTTGGACATTGTTTGATCTACCTTACATATTTAAATCTTGCTACTAAGCAAGCGTATGACCTCTTATTCCATAACAATGCATTTTTTTTAACAATATATTATGATCAACACAGTCAAACGCTTTCTTGAGATCCAAAAAAAATCACTCCATTTAACAAACCCTTATCCATATTCATTAGCCATTGGTTCGTGATGTTAGGTAGAGAAGTTTGTGTACAGTGATTTTTCCTAAATCCTGCTTGTTGTTCTGCAAGAATGTGATTAGTTTCAAGATAAATTTCTAGTTGCTCTGTAACTAATTTCTCATATATTTTAGCAACTGAGGATAGAACCGAGATTGGTCTATAATTATCGCAATTAGTTTTGCTTCCAGCCTTATGAATTGGAGAAATGATAGCAATCTTGAAGTCTTCAGGAAATATACCAGTGTTTATATAGATGCGTTAATTAAAGATTGCTGACAGGGATGGTGCTTTTACTTCAGCAGCTTCTCTTAGAAGTTTACCGGGTATTCTATCATGCCCTGCTGATTTGGATGTTTTAATTGTAGAGAGCAACTTATATACCTTAGTTAATGAAACATTTTGTATCGTAAATTGTGTATCGGACCTAGTCACGTATGACTCAAATGTCCTTGAGCTCTGTGGCATGTTATTAACCAAAGGAGATGCAACTTCGTTATTATTATTATTTATTATTATTATTATTATTATTATTATTTATTATTATATCACAGTCATTTAAAGTATTTGTAAAGTAAATTGCTTTTGTATTATTAATTAATCTATTCAAATCATTTCGTGTGCGTTTATAAGCATCATGGAAATATTTTGATCGTGTCTTAACTGCTTTTTTCTTTAAAAAGCCTCTTCGACGCATAGTTTGTTTAATATTTTCTGTAATCCATGGCGCGTATTCGCTTCTAACTTTTTTTGTTCTTTCTGGTGCATGAAAATCTGCAACCGACAGAAATATTGTTTCCCAATTTTCCCACATAATATTTGGATCAAGCATTGTATCACAGAATACTTGATCATATAAGTATGTGGAAAGGTCTGATTTAAAGTTGTTTGAGTTGTAGTGTTTGAAATTTCTTGATTTAATCACTTTTGGCTCTTTACGGGGAACGGAAATTTTTCTCTGTATATAGATTAAGCTGTGATCACTTATCCCCAGATGAATGACACCCGAGCCATTTATCAATTCCGGTTTATTGGTGAATGCTAGATCTTTTAAGGTTTTACTATTAGCTGTAATTCGCGTTGGATCACTAATTAATTGTTGAAATTGGAATGTCTGTCCAATTCCAGCAAGCTGGTTTGTCTGAACGTTAGCGCTGTTAATGTGCAGTGATATAAATTTCATTTAATTATAGGTATAGCTATAAAGGCACTTCACGTTATATATTATGGTTGACGCGTGATTCGCCAAAAAAGCTGCCAGATCATTTCTTGATTAGTGTTTTTATTTAATTAAATTATATTTTAAATCCTTAGGTTGATAATAAAACACTAATTTGCATATATATAATTTATCAGGATGAACTTCCACGAAGGTGATCGAATCTATAGCCACACACATTTCTTACTAAATTGAGAAATTTTGAAAACTTTAATTATCATATATTCGATTACTAGTCATTGTACCTTAGAACAACAGTCTTTAATGGAACGCTGCATGAAAAGAACACGCATAAGCCGACGCCAATGCAGACCAAAAAGATAGCCAGATTCTTACAATCACGGTCACAGTATCCTTGTCTTGCTGTACCTGGTTTACTTGTATCCGTCATGATACAGGAACAACTCCCGAAAGTCTATTCAAAGACAAAGAGTATAATAAGATAAGGACGGATAAAACACATTGGCATATACTCGCGTGAGCTTGATTTGATAAAAAACTTTGCGCAATTATTCGTGCATAATGTGGTATTGTAAAAACAACAACAACATTAACAAAATCCTGTAAAACTGCTCTAACCGTTGCAAAAATAAAGAATTTACACCTTTGTATAATCCTTGAATTTTTAATGTAATTTAAATCAAAATGGATTTTTGTAGATGAAATTTTCGAACAAAAATTTAGAGACAATTTTAGATCTGTCCCCGGGAGTCGCTGCTAAGAATGTAACTTTAGGTCCGGCAAGAATCAAACCTGCGGCTCTGCGATTCTGGTGCAGGCTCTGACCACTAAGTTATAGTGTGGAATTACCGAGAATTAAACACAAGTCTTGTATATATATAGATCATAGTGTCTGCCTAAATTTGTATAAAATTTTCGTTCGAAAATTTCATCTACAAAAATCCCAGCGACATATATTCAGTCATATTGAAGGAGATGTGCACAATCCTGATATATAAGTTATAAATTTCATTCAAAATTCACTAAGATTATACTTACTGACCTTGTCATCATATCTTGCGGTGCAACCTGCATAACAGGGGTTTGGATAGCCAATATTATCTGACCCACACACGGGTGTAAAGTTATCTATGCTACAGCTACAGTTGACGTTACATTGAGAAATAAGTACGCCCGTGGAGTATCTTGCTATCATTTGTTCATGAGTGGAGTTTATTCTAGCGAAAAGTTAACAGAGCCCATTAGGAAAGATAATTCTTTAAATGCAAGTTCACACTAAATCAGGGCCACCTTTCACATACTAAGGGAGGGCAAGGCCCTCCCCCAATGCTGAACCTTGCTTAATAAGTTTCGTTTACACATCGGGAAATATCACGGGCTTTTCGTTCCATTTCAAAAAAAGGAGTAGTACACTTTTACTTAGAGACTGCATCTTTAGACTGTTTTAATACACATAGGCGGCGGACAGAAGGGGTTTAGGAAGCGTACAGCCTTTCAGCATAGGCGTAGGAGAAGGAGCAGTTTGGACGTAAACGTCGGACAGAGTGTGCTTAAGAATTGGGCGATTGCACTTAAAATGACTAAAGGGAAAAGCGGTGAGACACTTTTAGGGACCCGGGCAATTTCACGAGCATCGGGCTAATATTCGGCCAGCCTTCTAAGTTTTTCCTTCCCTAAGCCTTATGCCTTTCAATAGGAAAAGTTACCGGTAAGCCGCACTACACTACAGGGGACTTCGGTGGCGAAATTACAAGAGCAAGCGTCGATCGTGCGTTAACTCGATCCTCGCTGCGGACGCGTGACATTTATATGTGGAATTAGTGGAAAGAGCCAGTCAACGCCCTGCTGAAAGTTGTTGGTTTTCTCCGGGTACTCAGGTTCCTCCATCGAGGGAATCTTAACAGGATGGGTTAGATTAATCTTTAACATTAAATTAACTGATCCTTACACCGTATATAGCTGTGCTCCGTGTACAGACATGAAATATAAGGGTAACAAACCCCACTTAAGGTCGCAGTGGGAAAATCTAATATCAAGGTGTCATCATCTTTGCTGTCTGAAATGCAAAACGAACAAATTTTAATCTTGAAAAATTTTCTTGAAAATATTAAAATGGCGTAAGTAGATAAAAAGGTTAAACATTGTCTTGCCTCACAGATCCTTGACAGGCCCGTCACTAAGGAATTTGTCTTTTTGAAACTTAGAAGATTTTTGAAGGAATTTGTCTTTTTGAAACTCAAAATGGATTGATTTCGCCAATGGAAAATTTATTTTGATGGGTCCGAAGGAGAGAGGGGGCGGGTGTTTGCCGGCAATACAATTCTTGGATATTACAGTAAATATTAAATGCTTTAGCGCTGAAATAATTCCTTACCTATCTGTATAAGAAGTGGAAACTCCAGCCATGTTAACATTCAGACATCCAGGTAACAACATCAGAAACGGCACGATGATCGCGAACGACTGGCTCACGACAACGTAGAAAGCTGATCTCTTACATACACTTTTGATTGGAAACTGGCGCACAACAAGAGCTCCAAATATAATTCCAACTATACAATGAATAGAAATTCTCGCGTTTAGATTTTGAGAAATGGTCCTCATGTTCAGCACATTGAGGTCCACATCACAAAGAGAATATTTTGGCGTCCTCGAAACATATTTTGATGTCATCACAGTTTAGATACTTGGTAATAGTGGTTACAACGAGTCAAGTCATTAGCCCTATTCACATTAGAGACGGACAAGTCTTCTAGACGAACAAATCGTCTCTCAAAAATCGTCTTCACAGACGGGCAAGTAGTCAAACAAATTCAGACGACTTGTTCCACACGTTTTCACATCTGATGATTTGTTTGACTAAAAGACGATTTTGAGACGATTTGTTCGTCTAGACGACTTGTCCGTCTTCTAATGTGAAAACGGCTATTGACTCGGACTCGAGGCGACTGGAGTCGCAATTTCCTGCGAATCGACTCGAGTCGAATACGAAAAGTTACTCGAGTCAACAGCCCCAAATGATTCGACTCGGATTCGACTTGTTGAATTGTGCCGTAAATTATTACAACTGTCAAATCAACTACAACTTGTTCAGGATAAATTCATAAAAAATATTGTAGTTGGATAGGTTGAGAATTAAGAGTCCTGAAATGACTTGAAGAAACAATAAGTAATTCTCGAAGCAGATAGTCGTGTTTATACTTGCAGGGAATATTTTAAAGGCATTTTTGCTCATCTTTTTGTTCACCTTTTTGTTGACGATACAATTCGTGTAGCCATTGACTCGACTCGAGTGAAGCCATTAACTCGACTCGACCAGATATAGTGAAATGACTCGACTCGTGATTCGATGTTTGTTGGGTGACTCGACCTGTTGATGACTCGTTACAAGACTGTTAAGTGGGAGTACAGCTAGCATTACTTTTGGCAGCAGGTTATGTTCTCATGTCGGTATATCTTTTTGTGTATAATTTGTCAAACAATATAAGAAGAATCATCAGATGGCTGACAAATTCGAAAAATCTCAATTCACCTTAACTGTTCCTCAAACGTCTTAACTCGCTTTAAATAATCTCAAATTGCTAAATTCGCCTAAATTCGCATAAACCCACATAATCTGGTTGGGGATTAAGAAAAATTACCATCCCAGAGTTGACTTCTCATTTGCGAAACGTTAATGGCCAAAGTGTTGTTCAATTCTCAAGACATATAAAAGCAAATAAACTACGAGTGTCAACGCAACTTGAAAATCATATTTAACTTTAGACAAGAAACCAAAATACAGCTCTAATTTGAGAAGAAAAAATACTTTACCATATTTCAGGAGTCAGGACAATATCTGTCCCACAACCCGGTGGAAAGCATGGTGAAAGTAATATGGCGGAAATAGACGTCACGGTTACATACCCATTATTGTAGGTGTCATAACGGCTGACAAAAGGTATCCATTGCTTACTGGATCCAAACCAAACTTTAACTGGGTAATCTTTCCCAAAAATGGAACGAACGAATATGCAAAAATTACCGCAACAGAAAGTCCAAGGGTACTAAACAAAAATGTCCAATTCATAAAAAGAGATTTGAGTTCAGGAAGGATTTCTTTAAGCCTCGCTTCTTTGACATCGCTTTTTTTGTTTAGGTTCCCCTCGCGGATGTGTTTCTCACGACGTTCTTTGGCTCCAGGTAACGAACTGGGAAATCCGGATATAATGATCGCCAGAAGGAAAAATAACAAACCAAAGACAAGAAATCCCAACCACCAAGCTCCTATCCAACGAGGATCTTTTGGGGTAAGGTTCAATCCACTTGGCTGGAGTTTAAATAAAATGAAATAAATTTTTTTTAATCATTTAAAAGATAAGGAAGAAGAAGGGAACGACCGGCACAGGACAGGACCAATCTCGTTAATCCAACAGAAATAGATAAGATTTTCCCTTTATTCTAATGAAAACGATACACTCGAGGACTTTTCAACTTAAGATTTAAATTTTCGTTGGTAAAAGGTCCGTCCAGTTAGCATTTGTCACGGAAAAACAAACGGTAAATATTAACTTTCAGATTCCTCTTGATTTCATATGAAAATCCATAAATTTCAATTTTCTATGCAGGTTGATCCTATAGATTACCTGGTCAATGTCAACAAACACACTAAGAAACTGCCCGCCTAGCAATATCCCAACTCCAGGTCCTATTAGAGCAGAAAGATAAAATAGACCAATATATACAGGCATTTGTTTTGGTTCAACATTTTCATCCAAGTAAGCAGGTACCAATGGATACAGTGGACAGATACCAGCACCATGGATAACCTGCGCGATGACAAATATCAACATATAGTACCACATAGCTCCAGAATCATTGCTGTCACATGACCCTGATGAAGAACTGTTTTTGGACGATATACAAATTCCACCTTTACCAGGTTGAAAGTCTGGAACATCGTATGGTCCAGCCATGAAATGAGGCAGCGAGAACAAAAGTAGTCCAAAGCCTGTGATAAATTATGGTTGAGGAAAGTTTATCAGCTCAAATATGATTCGTTATGCATGATTTCAAATCATAACTGCGAGAACTTAAAATAATAAAATCCAGTCTTGTCCAATGAACTATATACATGGAAAGCTGATTTAAGTCAATTACGTAACCAAAAAGGGAAGCCAAAGATGGTGGATTTTGAAGGTATTCTTGTGCGTCAGTTTCAGTCCTCTAACACACCCGGTCAAATATCGTTTTATATTTTCGTGGTGGGAAGTGATGTGTAGACGACTCTAGGGTTCTGTTTTTCTTCATGTTCAAAGAGCAGAAAAAGGAAATTAACTTCATTTGTTTCATGTGAACCTGATTTCCCTATTTTTTTTTTAGGAGCTTATGTTTAGTCAGCCTTCCTGACATAAAACTGCATTTCAACTTCAGTTTTAATTTAGCGCAGAAACGTATACAAAGAAACTTTTTCCGTATATGTAAAGAAATTTTGGTTTTCCATTTTCATATTTAATAAAGTGACATGATGACTGTCTTAATTTTAAATTGTTTGTTTCAATGAGTTATTTATATGCATGAGTGAAACCCATGTCAATACAGGCAATAGGCGTATTAAAACAGATTGAGTAACAACTCGGTTCAGCCGGGCGCTATTTGTTTTCTTCCTAGGCAAATACAGCGTCTTTTAAATAATTTCAGTTAAAATTTAAAACTGTCCCCAAACAAAACAGCATCATTTAACTTTTCATTGAAATTTCATCTACACTTTTACTCAGAAAACAAAGGAAAATATGTAAGTTTAGTTAATCGTGCATGCTTTTACTCGGAAAAACAAAGAAAAATGTGTAAGTTTAGTTGACCGTGGATGTAAGGGGACTGAAAGTGGCGCACAGGAATGCCTTCAATTTCTGCCAAGTTTGGCTTCCATGTATATAGTTCAGTGATCCAGCCTACATGGGTCCACAAACTAGCTTGCATTATTCATATTTAAAACACTCATTAATATAATTTATAGACGCTTTGGCAAATCATGTGAACCATAATATGTCCCATAATACGGTATGTCACGTGAAGTGGCTTTATACCTGATAAAATTCATCTTCATTGGTATTCTTTATATCAAGTCCACTAATGAGACGGCATCTATTGTAGTTGTGTTTTAAGTCATTTAAAGCACGTGTAGTCGTGTTTTATCATTACAGATAACTACAGATAACAGTTAATTTTCTTTCTAAAACTCTCACCTCCGCTCATAGTATAAATTACGTTAATTCTTTTTGACTCTATAGGATTATACGGAAGGTCTTATTTTCAATATTTTTTTATATTTTTATGTTTAAGCTACGAACTACAAAAAATCTGCATACACGGAAAATATTTCCTATTTCTTAAATGTAAAATGCAACATCTTACCTGAAACACCGGCTCCTCCTCCCACCCACTTCATCTTGTTGCCATAGTTACCATAGAAACTGATAAAAACAACGATAAGAACAGCAGCGACGTCGTTCGCTGCTGAAATAATCCCGAGTTCTTTGCCGGATAAACTGAATCTCTTTTCAATACTTGGCAAGATTAACACAGGCAAACCGTTCATTGATATGCCTAAAATATAGAGAATGTTTCCATACAATTAACATCCGTTGTCATCTTATCAAGCAAATAGAAAATATTGCTCGTTCTATAGAATATAGGTATAGCATTGTTTTGCAGTATGTGTAGTATAATTGCGTAGTAAAGTCGATATGTTAAACATCTATAAAAGTAGTTTGTCTCCAATCCAAATTAAACTAAAATTAATTAAGACTCTTTGACGACCGTACGGTTTCGCATTACATTACGACCCAACTTTTCTAATGTAAATATCTCGGCGAGTATTTACCCCCCCCCCCCTCCTTTCAAACAAAAGCGACCATTGATATCCTCACGAAATAACCTTTCGAACGGGGGGTCAAGTGCCGTCAAAACATTACATAAACCGAAACAATCATATATTTACTCACCGCTTGGCCAAAGATTCTAAGAGAAAGTACATTTATTATGCCGAGGGGTGGGGGATGAAGATGTTAAGGGGGGGCTCCGAAATATTTTCTGGCATTAAAGGGGGGGCTCTGAAAGTTCTTGATATACTGAAGGGGGGGCTCTAAACTTTTCAAAGGTTTGACCCCAGCAAATTAAAGTTAAAAGTTTTACATTTTCAGGTAAAATTTGCATAATAAAGTAATTATTTTTGTGAAATGATAACCATTTTTGTAAAATACAGTCAATTTACATGCAATTTGTTTGCGAAATTTGCTTTAGAAAACGCCAGAAATTCAGTCCTAGAGCTTCAAAAATGTAAAAATTTTCTGGGGGAGGACCCCCAGACCCCCCTTTTCTCCCAAAACTTAGTATGAGAGTGCCAATCAATCACAAAAAGCTTTATTATAATTATTACACGTATAATCCTCTGACATCCCCCACCCCCCAAACGTCAGATGCTTTGCTACGTCCCTGATGGTTGTATTCGAAACCGATTTCAGTTTTAAGATATCCTTAGTCTGCTCTTCTAAATGGATACATGAAATCACCTATAGCTTATTTTAAATTTTTTGGCGCCAGGTTTGTGAAGTAATTTACGCGCCAAAAAGTAGCAGTTCCAAAAACAAAAAAGCATATACGATTTGCAAGAATGATATGTTCTATGTTTATGGGATATTTCGCACAAACGGGATGGAAATTAAAGAAATTGAAGCATAACTGGCACTTTTGCATGCATTTTTCACAGGCATGCAAAGACATTTGCAACAGATGCCGGGAGATACGTTGGGTGGGGGCGACATACTGTAAGGTTCCACCACATTACCCTGATCCACGAAATCCTGGCCACTACATGAGGGTGTTCAAGACTCCGAATACGCTGAATGATGGACAACAACAACCTGTTGATAATTTCACCCCTAGAGCCAATTTAAAATGTTTTGAAGACGGTGCCATTTCATCTGGCGCTAGTGAGGTGAACGAAGCAGCAGATCGGTAGGGCCAAAAAAAAATGTGGGTTTCCGGTTTCTTCTTATAAAAACTTAGGTAGGGTAGGTCGGTTTTAACTTTTTGTTTTTAAACTTTTTTTTATTTTTCCGAATAAGCGGACGCCATTTTGTTTAGTCAGTGCTTCCATATCCCAAGATAAATTTCCCTATAATTGCCTCAAATTTCAATTTTCCACAAACTTTTTCCTCCAAGTGGAAACACTTACAAGCATGATCCAATAAAAAAGTTTAGGGTCGGGATTTCGACGTCCAAAAGCTAGGTAGGGTTGGGAAACCGGAAACCCACATATTTTTTTTGGCCTAGTTTTGATGAGGAGAAGCACATGCTTGAGTATATCAGACATCTTGAGGAACTGCAAATTGTATCTATGATAAGAGAGAATTCGAATTCCGGATTGTACTCCTTCGATTCCGAATTCTAGAGGAGGGTGGGGGGGCATTGAAAATTTTAAAATCTGGGAGGGGGGCATCGAAATTTACCGATAACCTAAACAGGGGCCCTGTAAAAATATGAGCTTTTTTAAGACATCTTCATCCCCCTCCCTCGGTGTAATAAATGTACTTTCCCTAAATGTCATATCCAGAAAATCTTGAATATCTCTTGAACTCTTCGGAATTATCGGCAAGTCAATCCAATACTCCTTGTATTCAAGCGCTTTCGTGTGCAAAATTTTGTTTGAATACGGCGAGTAGAAATATTTATTTTGAATTTTTCAAGATGTCGGGTTTTACTCGCACGCGCGTACATTGCGCAATAATTGGCCAATAAGAAGCTCCTGTGGCCGGTGTCCCAGGAAATTTGCCCCCCCCCCCAAATTTGCCCCCCTAGGGCCAAATTTCCTAGGGGCCATATTTCCTCCCCTTCGGAAATTTGGCCCCCTCGAAAACATAGTTTACTTTATCGCTATAAGCTCGGAAATCGTGAAGCTTCTTCTTACAAAGATCCTAAAAATGTTTGTCAGTATTTATAGTTAGTTTGCATAATTTATTTGTGTCGAAATTCTTCATTGCGGCCAAGAGCTAAAAGTTTGAAAGAAAGCGTAATAATAATAATGTGCAGTCATGCCAGACGCATCCGACACATGGGTATCTGTAGAGGACAACGTTAATCGGTTAATGCACGATGGCTTAGCTTTAACTAAGAACGCAAAACGATTATTTGTAGAGATAAGAATTTCTAAGATATTACGAGTTATGTAGATTTATAAATTCAGTCACATAGTATGAAATTAGTTACCCTGGTTCCAGAGGTTTAAAATAAACCTCTGGTTGAAAGCGGCAATTGATTCATCGAGCCGCGCCAATCAGTTTGAATTAGAGTCAGATCCTGACTCTGTCTCCTGATTGGATGATTGTATTAAAGCTCTCTGATTGGTTATAGATGTTTTATTTGAATCAATCAGAGAGCTTTAATACAATCATCCAATCAGGAGACAGAGTCAGGATCAGACCCTAATTCAAACTGATTGGCGCGGCTCGATGAATCAATTGCCGCTTTCAACCAGAGGTTTATTTTTCCTCGAGCTCTCCCCTTCGCAATGAAAATAATAAAAATAAACCTCTGGAACCAGGGTAGAAATTAGTCAGAATAACAACCGCACTTTAGCAAACGATGACATCATGCGTTGGCGAATATGTTAATATGCACGCGTCTAATAAATAACAGGGAGTAATTAGCGGTAAAAGTAGACTTTTAAGTTGAAACGTTTGTTCGAAAAACAGAATCAAATGAGTGGTTACTTCGTAAAAAAACCTTTTCCTATGTTTTTATTCTTACATATACACAGTATATATAATTGCTCATATGGTTGGGATGCATTACAGAAGCATTCAGTAAAAACGAAAGTAGACTACATGCTTCATCGCTCACAAAAACATTCCGCGCACACAAAAGCACGAGAGTTTAAATGACGTTCGGTTTCCATAGCTTAATGATACAACCATTATTTAGGGGCTGTTCATATGATCCCACTTACCGAGAAGTCTTGCCTACCGAGACGAATATTTCCGTGCGTTCATATGGAATATTTCGTCCCGCTTGCCGAGATGAAATTACTGTAGTTCCATAATTAGCGTCTGCTACATTTCAGTCAAGCAACACAAATAATTGCGATTTTAGTGTTTTTCTTCGTTTATTTACAAGAAAAAGTATTGCTTTAGGTGCATGTTAACGTTGTTATTATGTTGTTCGCATGCCTTATTAACGTTGTCTTCTACGAAGCTGGTCAAAACCAAACGCGAAAAGTACGCTAAACTTTAGCTCTTGGCCTAATTCTCGTCAGTATTGCATTCAATTCAATGGAGAATTTTGACACAAAAAAAAATACGCAAACAGACTATAAATGTTGAGAAAAATTTCTAGGAAATTGTTTTAGTAGAAGCCTCACGATTTCTGAGCCTAAAGATAAAACAAACTATATTTTTTTAAGGGGGCCAAATTTCCGAAGAGGGGGCCATATTTCCTAGGAAGTATGGCGAAATATGGCCCGGGGGGGGCAAATTTCCTAGGAAATTTGGACCAGGGGGGGCCAAATTTTCGGGGGGGGGGCAAATTTCCTGTGACACCGGGATGACGCCAAACTTTACGCGTGTAGGCGCAATTTGACCTTCCGAATCCATTTCTGGCCTTTCCAGGCTCGTACGATACAAACGTCGCATTGTTTTGACGGTTTTTTGTCGTATTTCCGGTTGGGATTAACTCACTTCGAGCTTACAGTCGGACAAGAAATGGAAATATATTGATAAAAGATACAGATTTGAAGATACAGGCTTGCAAGTAACACTCTAAATAGTATTTTTGATGGGGATTCGAACAAGACTATTACGAAGACGATATGTTAGAAGGGGCCGAAGTTATTTTCGGCGAAATGTGTGGTTAGTTTATATTTTTGTTCAGGCAATTGCGTAATTTGATACAATATGATCATGCTTGACTTCAAAGGCCCATAAATCCCTACAATGTTGATAATGACAATAACTATCAGTGGCGTAGCTAGCGAAATTCGACAGGTCCTGCTCTAAAACTCTCACATTCTAGGGGGGTCCGGGGGCATGTTCCCCCGGAAACTTTTTAATTTTAGAAGTCTGGAATGGCCATTTCCTGCGATTTCACGGCGAAATACTCCAAAGGGAGCATCAAAAAAATAGATACTTTTTAGAAAAAAATTTTGTC
The DNA here is from genome assembly GCA_902702795.2 of Paramuricea clavata. NCBI lineage: Eukaryota > Metazoa > Cnidaria > Anthozoa > Malacalcyonacea > Plexauridae > Paramuricea > Paramuricea clavata. The sequence continues at coordinate 46,369 of CACRXK020001747.1, forward strand.
ACCTTTTGAAATCGTATTTCCATATTTATCATATTTCACTATATATTTTTCAACTTAAAAATTTAGCTAAATATAGTCAAGTCGTGTAAGAGGAAAATATCATGTTTTCAATACACGTCTGTAATATGATCTTTCACTTGGTCAACGTGCAATTGCGTAACTGAACAATTGTTGTCGGTGCCTGTTGAATATACAACACTACAATGACTACATATACGGCTAGCATTCGTTAAAAAATTACTACGTTTGTTAGTAATGTTTAATAAACCATATTAAACGGAGTGGTATCAACTACGGACCACTACGCTAATTGGTACTCTGATTGTATAATTCAGTACGCTATGCCTATGGCTATGCCTATGGTATTTAAATATAATAAAATTGCCGTAGCGTTTAAAGTAAATATAGTGTATTAAAATGCGGCTAACATAAACTCTGTAAATCTAAATTGGTAGCTATATCATTTTTAAACTCCATATATAAGCGCTTGTGTTTCATGCAATGCATAAAGCAGATGTACTGGCAAATAATACGTTCATACTTTATATCAATACGACACAAAATACACAATCGAGTCTGTTGACATGCATTTCGCGAGCTAAAATATCTGAGCAGAAGCCAGAAATTATATCCAAATCACAATGGGCTTCCACGCTGGTTGATTTCCATATTCATCACTTGAGTAATCTTGACAGAGTTAGTAAAAAAGTGGGTTTAATCACGCGGAAAGCTCGCAAGTAAAGACAATACAAGGCCAAGTCCTGCCATTTCGAGAGAGCAGGACTTCGCATTTGTAAATAGCCGGTTTGAGCATGCGCAGATCTAATTATCCAATCAGAAACCAAGATTTCTTGTATGAATTTACTATGAAATATACTAGCAAGTCCTGCCATTTGAAAATGGCAGGACTGAAACACGAGCGCGTGTAAATCAATATATTGCCCGGAAATGAGCTTTTGTAGAGTTGCAGTTGCTAGGTAACAGGCACGGCAAGCTGTAAAATTGCGTAAATGTAATAGAATACGGAAAACTTTTAAAAACTAATAACGAAAAAGACGAGAAAATGATACAAAATAACAATATGATAATAATAAATTTTTAAAGCTTCAAGATAAATAAAGTAATGTTTTAGTAAGGAAATTTGGGGAAATTTTTAGTCCTGCTGGGCAGGACAAGCAGGACCGCTAGCTACGCCACTGATAACTATAGTGAGGAATTAGTTGAATCTTTTATTTCTGAATCGAATGGTGGTATTTCTGTCTTCATGGCATGCACGAGGATATGAAAACACAAAGCCATCATGCGCGAGAGGATGAATGAATTGGGATGGGTCGCTAAGGCGTATTAAGAGTAATAACAAGGAAAGCAAAGCATTGCATATCTTGCATAAGTACTGTATTGCATATCTTGAATGGCAAATTTATGAATTAAGTGTTTATTTTTATCTTGCAAATTTATGAATTAGAGGGCCTGTCAGTTTTACTGTTTAGTGTTTTACACTCGTAAAATAAAGTCTTTCAATTCAATTATTGCAGTGTTATACTTACATTAGCAGGTGTAGCATGCGTTTGTTGAATATTCGCGGATGATGCTAATTCGCGCGGATGATGATAATTTGGGTGTAGTTTCCTGTAGGTTGTGTGCGCACGTACTATTATGTAAATAACTAATTGCAAAATAAGCTAATGTAATATATTGTACTTCACTATGATTCTGTTTTGAGTATGTTGATCTAAAAAGCGGAGTGTTCGGCACGTTACACAAGCAATAGTATACTAGTGAGTGTGATTCGCAGTGAATCTTCAATTTAAATACATTTATTAATAAAAATTGAACTTGGTCCTTCCGTGCTCCTGTCACGTCTGAATATGATAAATATTAATAATATCAAATTACATATTGTCTATATTGTTATTATTGTCGGCAACGCATAAAATCACATTGTTCGAAGCCGAATCTATAGAAGAAACACACCGTCACATAGAAGCGAGAACAATAAACTCTTAATAATTATCTGTAAATTTTGCTATAAGTTAGGTGGTGAAGTAGGTCAAGTAGGATTTGGTGAACCTCAGAAAGTATAATTGATAGCTAACAAACTTAGTGTTGATAGCTAACAAATCAAGTAAAAACCAAGATTAGTAAAGTCTCCAGGCAACTTACAACGTCCTCGCAGAAAACAAACCAATTAAAACGCTGGGAGTAACTATTGATCATCATTTGAAATCTCATCAAGATTCGACGATTCGGTGTTAATTAAGGAATTCTTGGACAGAGACTCGCTGTTTTATGTGAATGCCATAATCCAAGCATGTGCTTTAACTATTGCTCTAAAGTATGGAATGTGTTTGGCAAATTATACACAGTCAATTTATACAAAAACTTGACAAAGGGAGCTGCTCGAATAATTATAAATACGAAAAATTATATTGACCACAAAATTGCGTTGAGCGCGCCAGAATAAAATAATATGCCCACCATATTGATATTGAATTTCACATATTTACCTGCGCAAAGTGTGTACACCATTATAATCACAATAAACCATTTTGGACTGGTCAAAAACTTTAGGTATGCTGGTCGAAAGTTTCTCCAGCCAAATGTCAACGTTATGCCTTGATAATTCGATTGTTTTGTTAGCAAATGCTTCTGCTCCTTTGACACTTCGAGAGTCGTTCTGGTTGAATCCATGAGAGCTTTTGTCGAGGCCTAGTTAAAACCAAATCCTTGTCACGTTTTTCAAATTGCGCATTCAAGATTTAGGGAAATACTAATGTAAATACAACGAGTTAAACAATTAAAATTGTAAACATTGTATGACGCATTAAGTCACAGGTTCCTCGTGGCGGAATTTTGCGCGTGGAGTGGAATTTTTCTTTGTCTTGGGATTTCTCATGTGGAAATAATTAGAAAAGACAAAGAAAAATTCCGCTCATCGCGCAAAATTCCGCCTAGTGGAAAACCGGCTTAAGTGATGGCACAAGTGACATATTACTTCCTGCTTGGTGAGTAGTACAACTTAAAGATCAAACACCTCAGTATTTACATGGAGTAAAAGAAAAAAGCCGGTAGTTCCAAGTTGATAACAACAAAATAAGATCAAGCGCGATTTACGTAAATTTTGACCTTTCAAAACAACTCCTTTTAAGACAATTTTATATCAAATTCAACGTAAACTACCAGTGATTCCAAGTATATATTTTGTGTGCTGTTAAACTGTGATCAGTTGGTCATATATTTTGAATTTTAATTGTGGTGTTGGCTGTCGTGTTGTGTCTAAATATCGCTGCAAATTGTGAACATTGGTTATCTAACATTATCTCGCTGATCATGACGGTGTGGTGGATTTGTTTGATACCTTCTCAGTGGTATATTCGTATTGTGTTCGTGTTACCGCGTCAAGTTTGAAGTATATTAGTTCAGTGGATTTTAAACAACAATCACTTTAATTTAAACTTAGGAGGTTGGAATTTTTGAATTTGTAATTAAGTATATAGCGTCGCTCGTCATGACAACAACAGTACTTATACCTGTATTCGTATATCCATCGTATAAAGACAAGCTTGTACTCTGGAATTGTGTTTGCCTGTCTATTTGTTTTGTTTTGGTGCAATTCTTGTTCAATTTGGCTGAGTATTTCATGTTTTATTTGTACTTTTGGTGTTGTATTGTACTGTCACGAATCTTATTTCACTTTGCCTTTGGGATTTCCCGTCCACATTAATTTGCTGACGTCCTCAACAAATCACCTCATTTCAACCGTCAATTACCTTAACTTCCCACCTTGCATTAATGTTCGTTTTTAATTCTATCTACGATTATATATGATCACCATCAGACTTGTCCTAGTTCTCATGCTTTTCCTACTGCTGTTTACTCGACAGAAAACGTCACGACCTCTCTACAACGATAAAAGCCTACCCTCCAACGTGACTGTTTGCTCCGAACTTGAACACTATAC